>JAJHSJ010000016.1:60770766-60959240 GCA_021015155.1 Magnolia officinalis | reverse complement strand
ACATAGTTATTTTTCAAGATTCCATCGGGTCGATGGTCGAAAAATCCATTTCATTCACTTTGCGGTCAATTTTAATAAGTTCGTGGTCAATTTCATTCATTTCCATGCATTTCATGGTCATTTCCATGCATTTCATGGTCATTTCTCTTCACTTAAATGTCATTTCCATGCATTTCACGGTCATTCTCGCTATTCCGTGTTCATTCACGGTCATTTCGACGCATTTCACGGTCATTTCGACGCATTTCGCGGTCATTTCCCTTCACTTCACAGTCATTTTCATGCATTTCACGGTCATTTCGATTCACTTCACAGTCATTTCCATGCATTTCACGGTCATTTCGCTGCACTTCACAATTATTTCCGTGCATTTCATGGTCATTCCAAACAATTCCGTGTTGATTCACGGTCATTTCGACGCATTTCCCGGTCATTTCCCTTCACTTCGCGGTCATTTCCATGCATTTAACGGTCATTTCGCTTCACATTACAGTCATTTCCGTGCATTTCACGGTCATTCCAAACAATTTCGTGTTGATTCACGGTCATTTCGACGCATTTCGGTGTCATTTCCCTTCACTTCGCAGTCATTTTCATGCATTTAACGGTCATTTCGCTTCACTTCACAGTCATTTCCGAGCATTTCACGGTCTTTCCAAACAATTCCGTGTTGATTAATGGTCATTTCCACGCATTTCGCGGTCATTTCCCTTCACTTCGCGGTCATTTTCATGCATTTAACGGTCATTTCAATTCATTTCACGGTCATTTCCATGCATTTCACGGTCATTCCAAACATTTCCGTATTGATTAACGGTCATTTTCACGCATTTCGCGGTCATTTCCCTTTACTTCTTCGCAGTCATTTCCATGCATTTAACGGTCATTTCGCTTCACTTCACAGTCATTTCCGAGCATTTCACGGTCTTTCCAAACAATTCGTGTTGATTAACGGTCATTTCCACGCATTTCGTGGTCATTTCCATTCACTTCGCGAAATGACCGTTAAATGCATGGAAATGACCGTTAAATGCATGGAAATGACTGCGAAGTGAAGGGAAATGACCGCGAAATGCGTGGAAATGACCGTTAATCAACACGGAATTATTTGGAAAGACCGTGAAATGCACGAAAATGATTGTAAAGTGAATCAAAATGACCGTTAAATGCATGGAAATGACCGCGAAGTGAAAGGAAATGACCGTGAATCAACACGGAATTGTTTGGAATGACCGTGAAATGCACGGAAATGATTGTAAAATGAAGCGAAATGACCGTTAAATGCATGGAAATGACCGCGAAGTGAAGGAAAATGATCGCGAAATGCGTCGAAATGACCGTGAATCAACACGGAATTGTTTGGAATGACCGTGAAATGCACGGAAATGACTGTAAAGTGAAGCGAAATGACCGTTAAATGCATGAAAATGACCGCGAAGTGAAGGAAATGACCGCGAAATGCGTCGAAATGACCGTGAATCAACACGGAATTGTTTGGAATGACCGTGAAATGCATGGAAATGACCGCGAAGTGAAGGGAAATGACCGCGAAATGCGTCGAAATGACCGTAAATCAACACGGAATTGTTTGGAATGACCGTGAAATGCACGGAAATGACTATAAAGTGAAGCGAAATGACTGTTAAATGCATGAAAATGACCGCGAAGTGAAGGGAAATGACCGTCCGTGTTGATTAACGGTCATTTCGACGCATTTCGCGGTCATTTCCCTTCACTTCGCGGTCATTTCCATGCATTTAACGGTCATTTCGATTCATTTCACGGTCATTTTCATGCATTTCACGGTCATTCTAAACAATTCCGTATTGATTAACGGTCATTTCCATGCATTTCGCGGTCATTTCCCTTCACTTCGCGGTCATTTTCATACATTTAACGGTCATTTCGATTCATTTCACGGTCATTTCCATGCATTTCACGGTCATTCCAAACAATTCCGTATTGATTAACGGTCATTTTCACGCATTTCGCGGTCATTTCCCTTCACTTCGCAGTCATTTCCATGCATTTAACGGTCATTTCGCTTCACTTCACAGTCATTTTCGAGCATTTCACGGTCTTTCCAAACAATTCCGTGTTGATTAACGGTCATTTCCATGCATTTCGCGGTCATTTTCATTCACTTCGGAAAATGACCGTTAAATGCATGGAAATGACTGCGAAGTGAAGGGAAATGACCGCGAAATGCGTCGAAATGACCGTTAATCAACATGGAATTGTTTGGAATGACCGTGAAATGCACGGAAATGACTATAAAGTGAAGCGAAATGACTGTTAAATGCATGAAAATGACCGCGAAGTGAAGGGAAATGACCGCGAAATGCGTCGAGATGACCGTGAATCAACACGGAATATGCGGGAATGACCGTGATATGCATGAAAATGGGGGTGAAGTGAAGCGAAATGAACCGCAAAATGCACGAAAATGACCGTGAAGTGAAATGCACGAAAATGACCGTAAATTTTCGTGAATGAAATTAACCGCAAAGTGAATGAAATGGATTTTCGACCATCGAACTGATGGAATCTTGAAAAATAACTAGGTTAGTTGGCTAAAGTAGCTTCTCCTACCCCAAAATCATATATGGTACGTCAAGTAACTAATTTTGGTTTAGAAGATATTCTTGTTAAATGAATAAAGAAATAAATGAAAAAAAAAAGGAAAATTTTTTTATATGCTTATATATATGTATTTTTATAAATATGTATTAGAGAAAATTGTCAGGTAGAATAAATATCTCCATGTAAAAATAATAAATAATAAATAAATAAATAAATAAAAATAAAAAATTTCATAAACTGGCACAAACTACAGTTTTGGCTACGGTTATAATCCGTAGCGAAAGGTAAAGTACCTTTTTCGATATATCGAAGGTGTTTCGATGTATCGAAAATTGTTGGATTTTTGAGAAAAACTCACTGGACAGTTCTGGACCATTTTGGATATATCGAATGTCGACGTTTTTTTTTTTTTTAAAATTTTTTTTGCTGTTGTAATCCCACTGCTTTTTGTGGGTCCTATTATGAGGTATGTGTTATATCCAAACCGTCCATATTTTTTGCGAACTCGTATTAGGGCTTGAGATGAAAAATAAGACGGATCTAGCTATCAAGTGGACCACACTGTTAAAGGCTGTGGATGATTGAACGTCTACCATTGAAACCCTTTTAGGGGTTATAGAAGTTTTGGATCATTACGAAATTTGTTTTTCCTCTTCATCCAGGTCTTTGTGACCTTATGAATAGATTGGATGGAATATAAATGTTATGGTGGGCCTACAAAAGTTTCAATGGTGAAAATCAATTTTCTGCTGCTCTTTGTGGTGTGGTCCAGTTGATCTCTGGATATGATTTTTTTTTTTTTTTTTTGTATAATGCTCCGAAATGATCTCAAAATATGGATGAACGTTGTGGATATAATAAATACATAACTGTGGGGCCCATGTAACGTTGATCTCTTTTGAACCGTTCGTTCAACTCGGAGTTCGAGGAGCGTAAGCGCTCGTCTTCGAGCACCAGGCGATCCGCCTCAGGAAGGAAAGCAGGGGCATTTTCGACCAGAGAAATGGGGCCGTACGCCTGGGGAGTATTCTTGGCAACTAAAAAGAAATGGGCTTAAAAAGGTTTTTGGCCCATATACTGGTCGTACAGTTGGAAATTTCTCCGATGGTATCTACCGTTTCATATTAAAATGAGGTCTACATTTGAAACATGATCCATCATAGATGATGGACACACAAGATGGACGGCTGTGATTGGCACATTTCTCACGCTTTCCACGAATTCAAATAAAGTCTTACCATACCTTGCAAATCACTTCAAATGCTTAAAATTGTGTTGATACAATCAACGGCCAAAAAGTTGCCTCCTATTGATTGATAAGATGAGCGGTCTAGATCCATGATCAGATGGTCCACACATCCAATGCACGAGCATTGCATCGTACCAATTTGCCCCCAATCAAGGAACTCATCTGGATTGAAGATCGGACGGTCTAACGTGAATACATGAGTGTTGCAGCCTACTAAGTACACAGCGTCCAAAATCGCAGCTGCACATCAGAAGGGTCCCACTATTACAATGAGATTGTTCTGTTCATCTGGTGGGCTGCAAATGTAGAAACGAAATGTATGGTCAGAAACTCCTGAACAACGGTCCACATTTGATGTACTTATGTGGCCCACCAGATCGCACCGGCAATTTTTAGTCCAAAAATGGTGGGGCATATCTGATGAGCGGCTTGGATCTTGCAAGATGGCATGTGTAGCAGCGAGTACACAGCAAGTACACTAGTGCGAGTGCACTTCGTGTCTTTTTTACGATGCATGAGCAGTGACCTCCAACCAGGTGGACGGTTCAGATCGATTATCAGATCCCTACATGCATAGCATTGCTCTTACTCACTACGCTCTTATCGTACTGAGTAAACTCAGTTGGGCCCACCTTTAATGTATGTGGTCTATCCACACCGTCCATCCGTTTTCCCATCTAATTTAAGGGGTTGAGCCCAAATGTAAAGCACATCCAAAGATCAAGTCAATCATACAACAAGAAACAGGGGATAATGATTTCCACCGTTGAAACCTTGATAGGCCCCACACTGATGTTTATTTGTCGTCCAACCTGTTTATAAGATCATACAGACATAGATGAACGGAAAAAGCAAATATAAGCTTATCCAAAACTTATGTGGCCGCCAAGAAAATTTTAGAAGTTCAATTCAACTGTTTCCTGTGGTGTGGTCTATTTGAACCTTTTATATGCTTCATTTTTGGGCTCTAGCCCTAAAATTATCTGATAAAATGAATGGACGGAGCAGATAAAATACATAAATCATGATAGACGACGTAGAGTTTACTCAGTAATCTATCTGAGTAAACTATATCTGACCTCAAGTGGACCACACTATAGGAAATAGTGGTGATTGAATGCCTACTTTCAAAAACTTCATAAAACCCACCATAATGCTTAATTGACATCCAACGTATTGATAAGGTCACACATACTTATATGAAGGGACAACATAAATATCAGCTTAATTTAAAACTTTTGTGCTCCCAATAAGTTTTTAACAGTAACATATTATCACCAGTAGTTCTATAATGTGGTCCACCTCAAATTTGAACCTGCTTTGATACGGGCCATGCCCTAAAATGAGATGGCAAAATGCATGGACAGTGTTGCTATAAAACACATATATCAAGGTTAGCTTCATAATTATCAGTCCACCAAGCTGGGTCGTTCTGCAATTCAGCCAAGCTAAGTCCATCAAAATAATCAAGTGGATGCTTAGAAAATCTTACACAATCAGGGTATATGCATCCATTTCAACCCTAAGGGCCTGTATGGCCTGGCGGATTAGAAGGGATTAGATGGTATTGGAAGGGATTGAAAGTTAAATCCTGGGATTGGTTAGACGTGCTAGACAGATTAAGTGATCTAATCCCGAGAAATAACAATCTCATGAATCTTAAGACATTCCACTGACAACACCATCATTACTTTTAAATCTCATCCAATCCACCCTAATCCGTTCAAATTTGTCTGGGACATGTTTGGCTCCAGGGATTGAATAAGCCGGCGTGCCAAACAGACTTGATAGAGCAATCCAGGGATCTCAAGACAATCCACTGACAACACCATCATTACCTTAAAATTCATGCCATCCCCTAATACCATCCAATCCCTTCCGACCCACCCGGCCAAACGGTCCCTAACATGTAGTCGAGCGTGAAGTCAGTGTCCCTTCAAAATATTCAAAATATCCCATCATTTCAAGATGTGAATTAGGCAGGCAGCACTATTGTGGTGAAGTTTCAAGATGTGATTGGTGGGAACTTTCCCAAGCTTTCTTTTCAAGGTTCCTGTTCGTATCTGACAATGAACCGCCTCACCAATCACACCTTGTCATGTCACCGCACCATGGTTGAGGGTAACGTGGGCCTAAATACCTAACCCATTTTCATAATTTCAATGGAAAAATGAAAAATAAATAAATAAATCCGAAAGCATAAAAATAGTTCGGTTGCATACAAATGATTGCTTGCGGAAAACTTTCATTTTATATGTATTAAATGTAAAAAATAGTGATACCAAAAGCACAATGGCTTTAACTATCTTACAAAATTTATATAATTCATATTATACATAAGCAAATAAGGTCCAACTATTTACGGACCATTCAAAAGATATTTTTAGTATTTTACTCATAAAATAAAGCTTATAAGACATGTTTTGTTGAGAAAAAAATGAAATTATGAATTTGAAAAAAGTTTTTCTTCCACACATTAAGGGCATGTTTGGCCGGGCGAATCCCATGGGATTAGGAGGGATGGGATGGATTTTAAGGTAATGTTGGTGGTGTCAGTGGATTGGTTTAAGATCCATGGGATTGCTATATCCCAAGACAAGTTCACTAGGTCTGTTTGGCAAGCTCGGCATATCTCGGGATTTTACCTTCCAATTCGTCCAACCAAGGGATGGGATTAATTTTAAGGTAATGATGGAGATGTCAGTGGATTGTTTTAAGATTCATGGGATTGCTTATATCCTGGGACAAGTTCACTGGGTCTGTTTGGCTCGTCATGCATATCTTGAGATATCGCGATCCCATCCCTCCTAATACCGTGGGATCGGTCGAGCCAAATAGGCCCTAAGAAAAAGTCTAAGAGGAGGTTTTTCTTTTTTAAAGTTATGTTCAATGATTTCAAAGTTTTCTAAAGAGGTGCTCAAGGGTCTTCACAGTCTTCTTCTGAATGTGTTTAAGGTGATATGGTTTATTACTAGTACATTCAATGGCAGAGGAATTTTCTTTTCACGCTTCGATTTAAAATGATTTTGTTATATTCTTGTGTAAGGTATTTTATATCTCGTTCTTTGTAATCTTTATTTGCTATAATTGATTATTTATTTGCTAATTCGTTCTTGAATATAATTCAAGTAGTGAATCATGTATATCCTATATTTACATATAATTTATGATGGACTTTTCTTGTAGGTAAAAATGGACTGACCAGGATGACTCAAAATAGGAAGATGACTTCCATCAAAAGGGCTGCTAAGCCATAGCTCACTCGACCTCGAAGCAAAATTGGATCCAGTCATCATCAACTACAGCCATAATTCGAGGACCTCGAAACTCAGTCCGACCGAGTTCGAGCTCAGTTTGACCGACCTCAAGATCAGTCCATTCAATCTTGAGCTCAATCTAAACTTTGATTCACCTAAGTTCAGGGACGAGCTCGGCCCAAGTTTAAAGTCGAGCTCAGCCCTACGCCCCAACCTAGTGGACTGTCCACTGCCTAAGATCTACCAGAATATCCCCTGTATTTTCTCCAAGAATCCCAAAAGCCCCCCCCCCCCCCAAGAACTCTATATATGAAGGTCCCTTTTACAAATAGAGGTACACACAACTCTAAGCCTAAAAAACCTAATCTTCAGCTAAACCCAAATTCATTGGTCTAACTTTGGCATCGAAGGGTCCCTTGTTGAAGCCAGGGTCTCCTATGCTTGTTTCTTGTGCAGTCGTTTAAAGGTCTAGAAAAGGCTAACTAGTTTTCTACATCAACAACTTTTTTATATTATTTTCTTTTTATTTATTGCACATAATCCTTGCGTGTGCCGTTAGAATCAAATATTACTTAATTTTAGTCGCAACATTAAAATTTGTTAATTAAAAGTTCACCTAACTAATTAGAATTATCAATAGGCCACACTTGAAACTTAATTCATTTGTTTGTCTAAAGGGTTATTTGGATGTACCTTCATAAAGGGTGATTGACACCTAAACAATATTTTGAGTTAAATCTTAAATAGCAATTTGTATTCTAAGATACTCTTAAAAACCTTATCTCATCACCCACTCAGAAAATATATGCTAAAATGCTAAGTCAACAACAAAAATTAGGCGAAAAGTATCAACCGCCAGAATTAAACATGAGATTGTGGCCCAAGTATCCAACCAGCCTGAAATTTTAAATGTTTTTTTTATTGTGATGGCTGTTCGGATTTTCAGAAACATTTCACATTTTAACTCGAATTTGAGAGACAGAATGTGTAATGCTTAGGGAAAGCCAGGGAGGGAGTAGCTTTCTGAGGATCTGCATGCCAACCTCCCATGGCCCATCATCTCATGATGGGCCCACTACAGATCTACAAAGCCATGTGAAGAAGGTATGTTATTAACTTGCAGAAATTAATGAAAATTTAAGAAGGGATAGTATCAAAACACGAGCTAAGTTTGGAGTTAGGACAAACGGTTACAAGTCATGTAAATTTCTTGAAAAGATTGGTTTGTTTCTTCGTGTACTTAGTAGGCCGCAACACTCATGCATTCACGTTAGACCGTCCAATCTTCTGTCCAGAGATCTAGACCGTTGGACTCATCATTCTCACTATCGATTGTCTATTTCCTAAATTGATCCAATCGGTAGAAAATAGCGGTCAGCAAATTTTAGACCCTTGAGTGTATCAGCAAGCGAATTGGGTGGTGACCCAACAGCATCCACATCCCTGGTGACTGGACTCTGTGGGACCCATTGTAGTGTATGTGTTTTATCCATGCGGTCCATCTGTTTTGCCAGCTCATTTAAGGACATAATGACACAATTGAAGCATATCCAAAGCTCAAGTGGACCACATCACAGGAAATAGTGAGGATAATAACATCCACCGTTGGAACCTTTTTAGGGCCCACAGTGATGTTTATTTGTCATTCAACCTGTTTGTAAGGTCACACAGACCTGGATGAAGGAAAACACAAATATCAGCTTGATCCAAAACATCTGTAGGCCCCAAGAAGTTTTCAACGGTAGGTGATCAATTCCTTGGTGTGGTCCACTTGAGCTTGGATATGCTTCAATTTTGGACACATATATTAATCCGAGCTCGCAAAACAAATGGACGGTGTGGATAAAACACAACCATCATGGTAAGGCCACTACAGAGTTCTGACACCACGTAGCTAGGTGATGTTGGGTCACCACACAATCTGCATCCTCTTTGGAAACAAACCAATCTTTTCATGAAATTTACAGGACTTGTAAGTATCCGTTTGTCCTAACTCCAAACTTAGCTTGTGTTTTGATACTATCTCTTTCTAAAATTTCATTAATTTCTTCACGAGATGGTAGGCCATGGGAGGTTGACATGCGGATCCTCCGACAGCTACTCCCTCCCCGGTTTTTCCTAAGCCTTTGATAGTGAGATTGATGAGTCCAACGGTCTAGATCGATGATCAGATGGCCCACATGTCCAGTGCACGAGTATTGCATCGCACCTATTTGCCCCCAATCAAATAATAGCTCTGGACAGAAGATTGGACGGTCTAACGTGAATGCATGAGTGTTGCGGCCTACTAAGTACACAGCATCGAAGATCGCAGCTGCTCATCAGAAGGGTCCCACTATTAGATACTTTGGCCAAACAATGAGATTGGTTAGCAGAGCTCTGTGGGCCCCACCATGATGTATGCGTTTAATCTACGCCGTCCAACCATTTTGACAGCTCATTTTTAGGCTCAAGCCCATAAAATGAGCTGAAAAAATGAATGGCCGGAGTGGATAATACACATCCATCATGGTGGGGCCCACAGAGCTTTGACAACAGCTCTCTGGCTGATGTTGGGGTCATCAGCCAAACCGCATCCCATTTAGAAAAGAAATGTATGGACAAAAGATTCTGAACAACAATCCATATCTGATGTACTTGTGTGGCCCACCAGATGAGCGTATTGGAAATTTTTAGCCCAAAAGTGGTGGGGCATACCTGATCAGCGGCTTGGATCTTGCAAGATGGCACGTGTGGCAGCGATTACACAGCAAGCACACTAGCGCAAGTGTACTTCGTGTATTTTTATGACGCATGGGAGTAGTTACATCCAACCAGATGGATGGTTCAGATCGATGGTCAGATCCCTACGCGCAGAACTGCATTGATTTCATTTACCTAAAAATCACCACACAGCCCACGTGATGGAGGGTTCGCTCCCATATCTGCATTGATTTCATTTCAAACAACACACTCCGCCAGAGTATGAAGTTTCCGCCGGTGTATGAAGTTTTTGCCTCGAAAGAAAGAGCATACTCTCCAAAATACACGTAACAGAGATTTTTCATACATAACCAAAATATCAGTCATCCCTCACTCATTACACTGATGTATCCTCAAATCCAATCTCAAAACCTCTATCATGAAAATTCATGTGGAAAGATCTCAACCGTGTTTCAATGGTAAAAAGAAAGAGAACTGCTGACGTGGCACTTGATGCTAGAAGATCTGGCAGTGGGGCCAATTACTCGCTGACATGACAAGCTTTTACTAAAACTTCAACGTATGGTCATCCATGCTACAATGCAAGCCAAGAAGAATCCTGCAACAAACCCAAATGCAATGATCGTAACCGTTGATTTATTTGAACCACAGTCAATCTCTCTTCTCCATTTATTTATCCAGTTCACAATAGCCCACTTGATGATCCAACAGTCTAGTTTATGAGACATGACATCCACTCGATGGGGATTGCCTGATGAGCGGCTCCGATCTCGCGGACATCTTTCCCATTTTCACACAGCTTGTATGTGGTATAAAAGGGAGTTGACCTATCAAGGTTAGGTTTCACATTTCACTGAGACGTCGAGCCTGGTTTAGGTCTATTAGATGTTGCAATTAATATAGTTAGGTAGGTGGGCCCAACATTTTAAAGACATGGCAATAATAAAAAGAAAGGTTTGCCGACCCACTTCAATGAATATTGCTGGCTCACGTTCAACAATAAAGGTTTGAGTTTTATAATATTAGTTTCAAAGAGAAAATGTCACTTTTTCACCTTTTGAGTTATGTCAGGCTATTTAGACATTGTGTCAGGGATATGTGGAAGTGGAACTCAACATGTTGTATTTGTTTTTATCCATGATGCACATACATTTATATTGACAACTCATTTCAGGGCATGAGCCTGAAATTAAAGCATTTTCAAAGCTTTAGTGGACCACACTGCAAGAAATAGTGGCGATGGAACACACATTGTTGAAAATCTCCCGGAGGATACAAAAGTTTTGAATCAAGTTGTTATTTGTGTTTTCCCATCCTGATCTATGCAATTTATGAATAAATTGGATGATGAATAAATCACTATGGCCCTAAGAAGGCTTTAAGAGTGGACATATCCCTATTATTTCTTATGATGTGGTCTGCAATTTTGGACTTGTGCTCTAAAATGAGCTAGCAAGATGAATGGACGGTGTGGATGAAACACATACAACAAAATGCGCCCCACAAAGTCCCGACACACCGTGTAACTGTGTACATGAGGCAATAGACAATGATTTTGGACAAATCGGGCGGCGGTCGACTTAGTTACAATAAGCAAGTCTATTAATACACTTAACTCTTTATATATTCTTTTATCCTTACTAAGAAGACATTACACCGGAAAAGATGTTCTTGATGCATTTGGATGGTTGGAATCCAAATCGCTTATTTGAAACATCCATTAGGTGTAATCCATCTTCATAGACTGCCTAGAAAAAATCACATTGATCAAATAATCTCAACCATCTATTGTGTTTAATTATTACTTTATATATATATATATATATATATATATATATATATATATATATATATGGGAAAAGGTACTATGCGCTCGAGCTCACTATAAGCTTATTGTGAGGTCGAGCTGTGTGGGCCCCACCGTGATGCGTGTCGACCATCAACACCGTGCATTTGATGGGTACCCTTTAAATTATGGGATATCCCAAACATCATCCGTATACGGAACTCAGGTGGGCTATACCATCTAAAATTATGTGAAACACTGTTAAAACATATAAAACCACTTGGTGGGGACCACCTGAGTTTTGTATGCGCCTGAAACTTGGTCTGAACCCGTATTCAAGTGGGACACGCATAATGGATGGGCTGGATTTGCAAACCACATCTCGGTGGGCCCTCAAAAATGGTTATAAATGTTTTAATGGTGTACAGCCCCTCTCCACTTCTGTATGTGGTGTGGCCCACAAAAGTCGCGGATTGACTTGATTTTTGGGACCTAGGTCCACGATGGAATGGTGCATCTGACTGATGGGGTAGATGTTCCAAACGCATCACGGTGGGGCCCACACTGCTCGACCTCATGAACGGACCCGTGAGCTCGAGCGCATAGTACCTTTTCCCACAAATATATATATATATATATATATATATATATATATATATATATATATATATATATATATATATATATAAAAGTGACGTGAACACCGACAAGTCCAAATGCAATGGGCCAATGCACCCAATACTCAAAAGGTGTCAAATGACCTTTTTACCTTTGCAAGAATGCCCAAAGTTGAGAGAGAGAGAGAGAGAGAGAGAGAGAGTTGAAGATCACCTGGCAATGTTTCCACCACTGATGAAGTGGGCCTACTGGCCAACGACCTATCTGGATACATGAAAATTATGTTATCCTCCATTCAACAATAACCAAAATCATCATAAGAAATTGGTACAGCCTAGTATTTCTGTGCATTCACCCCCTTGTCTATGATTTTAGCATTTCAAATTGGCCAATATCAAAACAAAAATGTTGTACTATTCCAATACTAAAAAGTAGCCAACATGGGTGTATGCATCAAAAGCACCGGGTATAATATTTCGGTCAATAACAACGATTAAGAGTGTCAATGAAACGGGCTTGAGACTGGCCCGACCCGACACTACATGCCATACGGCTTCGACCCGACCCGACCAGACATTCGACCCAACCATGGACTCATTTGCTAGCCTATGGCCCACTAATCATCCAAGAATTTGGCGAACGAATGGATGGCCAGGAATATCTGGTGGAGTGAACTTATTTAGGCTACGTGTTTCCAAGTTGCTAGAAATGGCCCATCAAGCGGACGGTCCAGATCGATGGGCACGTATACTTTTATTGGAAACTGGTCATGTTTTCAGATTTGGTCTGGAGGCCTAATCCACACTACAAAGCAATGTGCAGGACCTGCCTTGGTGTGTGCATGTCATCCACGGACGCGGATTGTGTAGTGACTCTACCACCCCCGTCCTCCCTAGGGCAGGACTCTGTGGGACCCACCATAATTTATGTGTATCCATGCCATCCATCCGTTTTGGCAGCTCATTTTAGGCCATGATCCCAAAATTTAAGCATATCGAAAGCTCAAGTAGACCACACCACAGGAAACATGGGGATTGAACGCATACAGTTGAAAATTTCTTGGGGCCACAGAAGTTTCGGATCGAGCTGATATTTGTTTTTTCATCCATGTCTTTGTGACCTTATGAGCAGGTTGGATGATAAATAAACATCACTGTGGGCCCCAGGAAGGTTTCAACGTTGAACGTCATTATCCACACTATTTCTTGCGGTGTGGTCCACTTGAGCTTTTGATATGTTTCAACTTTGAAGTCTTTTCGTAAAATGATGTGAAAAAACAGATGGACGGCATGGATAAAACAAATACATAACAGTGAGCTCACTGAATACTGCCGGCTTCACCACTCAATCCGCGTCGAACATCACTTGCGCCCCCTCGTGTTGTTGTCTACTTGTCTTAGACCCCAAATAGCAGGAGATCCAAGACTCAGGCGGGTCACATCACACGTAACAATCGGGATGGGGACGCGCACCGTTAAAAACCATCCAGATTATATGTGGGCCCACAGTGATTTTCATTGCCATCCAATCCATTCAGAAGATACATCCCACCAGGATGAATGGACAGCCCAAAATTCAGGCTATTCAAAAACTCAAATGGGACACACCACCTACTTTTAGAGCTCTCCCCACCTGAGCTTTGGATCCAAGGAAAACATGAGAAAGCGCACATGATGGACGTATTGGACTGTCACGACACTTAACATACAAACCTTTCCAGTTAATCCAGGCCGTATATTACCTGAATCGCAATTCGACGTAGAATTCCAACCCCCACACAGACACAGATCACCAAAGGCCACACCGTCGAACCCGCACGTGCCGCCCGTCGCCTCGCACGCTCGGCAGAACGTATAGTCCCCAGGTACATTGTAGTTCACACGTATCCCATACATCCACTCACTGGGCCCCACCACCTGCAACGGCGCGAGGCTATACGCGCTGCTATACCCCTCACACTCGAGCCGTGTGAGGTTGATGGCACGTATGGCCCCGAACGGCACCGAGCAACACTCGGGCGGACCGGTTCCGTACACCGCGTCGCGCTTTGGCCACGTGTCCCACGCCGTGCAGCCGTAGTACTCGTCGCAGCCCATGCCCGAAACGTTACGACACGGCAAGTGCTTGCCAGGGAAGCCTTGGAAGAGCGGCGACTCGCCGCGGCAGCCGATGAGCATGAACACGTTGTCGGGAGCCGGCTCGAGGTACGGGGCGCGCCATGGCTCGAGTACGAAGCCGTTGCCCTTGCCTCGCTCGAGCGAGTCGCACGTGGACATGCCACGGTCGTGGAGCGTCAGTGCCCGATACCCGTAGTCGATGTCTAGGACCCGATACGAGCCCGACCTGATGTGGAACATGAGCACGTCGTTGACGCAGAAGAGCAGGTCGCGGAAACCCGAATGGCCACAGCCCGATCGGATGCCGAACGGGTAGTCGACGGTGAGGTTTCCGCAGTATGATCGGCACGTGGGCTTTTCGGCGGAGATCGATGCGATCATGGCCGCACATGCAATGACGAGGGCTGACCACGTGATCTGGGCCATTGGTTGTGAGGAAAATCAATTCACACCAGCTTGGAATGGTTAGTGTGAAATGTTGAAAAGAGCTTGAATTGGATGAGAAAAGAGAGAGCTGTGTGGAATGAGTTCGTTTTGTGTCTATCGGGATGTATAGTTTATCTGTGCATCGCCACCTACTATGGTCCGCTTTCTAAAATGATCTGATGGTTTTAACCGTCCAATTTTTTAAAAATATAATAGATAAGTTATTGGATCATAATAAATATTAATTGATGATTATATCCTTTGATTTTTATATTTTAAATCAAGCCATTGAAATTTTCCTTTCATATCCTTATAAATTTATCTACATATATTGATGGTTAAAATCATCCGTTCAGTATACGTTTTATCTATTGGAACTTATAGGATATATTCCAGAGAATAGACGGTTCAGATCATTGGATCACTCATTATGTATGCCCCATTAAATGGCGACGGACGGCGTAATCTGAATCGCGACTGAGGAAAAATGAACTCCGCTTCGAATCCTGTTCTTTTCTTGGTTGCTTGAGAAATTGGTATTTGTTTTTCTTTTCTTTTCTTCGATTTCTTTTCCACGTGACATGCAGAATCAGCTTGGGAGATGATTCAGTGTTCTCGGAGCACTGTATGGTGTAGTGCTCTTATTCGCATAGGGGTGTTTAGAAAGTTTAATTGATTGATCTGGACGGTCCATTAGGTCCATTACACATATTACCCGTCATCACAAAAAAAAAGGACTAATTGGACGATTCTAACCATCTGATCGATAAGATATAAAGGGACGGTCTAGATTGTTTACATAAAACATTGGTTTGATCCAGCCATTTGTAGGGGACATTAAAAGATCGCTTAAGGATCAGAAAATAACTCTTGTAAGCCAATCCTGACCATCCAATCTTAGAAAACGGATGGCTATATGAAAAGAAGCCCCATTCATATACGGATCAGATTCTCCCATCTGCAAAGCATGTCGATCGATTGGACTGTCCAAACGTTCCGATGCAACTTGGATCACCATAATCAATAGAACTGCGAGAGCACAGGATCATCTCTCATCTGCAAGTGTGATAATTGATACACAGGCACTTGAAAATTACCTAGAGATTGCATACGTGGCAGACAAGTAATCAAAACTAAACTGACCAAATTAGCAGCACCAATCTAGATGTATCATAAACCAAAATTTACATTTATTTAAATATCTGACCATCAGATTGGTGGACATTTATTTCACGGCTGAAAACGAAAAAGAATCAAATGGTCTTATTTCAACAAATAACTGTCCACGAATCAAAGTCCAGAAATGTTCAACCGATCTGAACTTTGGACCCTAACTTAGATCCCGTAGGTTCCACAATTTAGTCGGTTGGTTTGAGTTAATACATGCCATGCATACTGTTTCTAGGTGCCAGCGTATCAAGCGTCACACGCAACCGCAGTATCATATCTCCTTTTTTTAAGCTAGTTTCTTGCTTTCGGAGGTTCGGTGCTTTAGCTGCTTTTTAGCTTTAGACAGTGGAGATTATATCTGATCATGACAAAAAAAAATTCAACGATTCCGTCTGTTCATTGGCTGCAATTCAAAGAGATATATGATCAGATACAGCCGCTGTATCATTAGTCATGATTCAGCCATTTTGTTCCCTTGAACGTGTCATATATATAGAAGATCCTACCCGTACATAAGGTGGGACACACCATGATGATTACCTGTTACTGAAATCCAGCCAATCCATTCATTGGGTGAGCCGTACGAGTAGCCCAAGCTATACTATCGACCGTCCATTGATATCGAGATCGTGTCCCTGTCTCTGTAAGCGGTTAGCCTGATTTGATTACCAGGTGGTCATCATGGTGTGGCCCACGTGTTGGGCGGATAGGAGATTCTACATATTTGACAAGTAAGCAGGAAGAAAATGGTTGTACCGTAACATATGATACAGCTGCTGGATTGTAACTTATCCGATTTAAAATAGAACATGCTTGCACAGAAATGGGTGAGCAGGATTCTTTCTTCAGATATCATGATCAATTAAGTAGTGGGCCCATCCGTAAACGGGCATTAGATTGGAAATTTCTGGCCGTCCGTTCGGAAGGTATTAGTACATCGTTTTAGCTGTCCATCTGTGATCCTAAAAACCCTCCCTAGGATGGGAGCGGATTAGGTGCGGCCCTGGTCTCACCACCCAAGTCAGGGTGGCCCTTACGGTCAGGCCCACCTTCATCCATATATTTTATATCCTCTCCGTCCATCCTTTTTGACAATCATTTTAGTCCATCCATTTCGACAAATCATTTTAGTGCATAAGCCCAAAAATAATAACATCACCGTACTGTGGTAATATTAAACAGTGGTGATTGAATGCTCCTTCGTAATATTTATCTGCCATCCAAATTGTTGATAAGGTTGTAATGTTTATTTGCCATCCAACCTGTTGATAAGGTCACATAAATCTGGATGAAGGAAGAAAACAAATATCGGCTTGATCCAATACTTTTGTGGCCCGTTAATAGTCAATCACCACTATTTTTTATGGTATGGTCCACCTGAGAATTGAATCTGCTTC
Organism: Magnolia officinalis; assembly: GCA_021015155.1. NCBI lineage: Eukaryota > Viridiplantae > Streptophyta > Magnoliopsida > Magnoliales > Magnoliaceae > Magnolia > Magnolia officinalis. The sequence goes on along the minus strand of JAJHSJ010000016.1, from coordinate 60,941,934 downwards.
ACCTTTGAGTTTATGCCTAAAATGATATTGAGAAACAGATGAACGGCATGGATATAGAATACATGCATCAAGGTGGGTCCCATGGTAAGGGCCGCACCATCTTGGGTGAGGCTGGGACTGCACTTAATACGCGCCACCCTACGATAGCCAGGTTGCCTGATATGGGTGCGGATTAAGCAGATCCAACTCTTAGGTGGACCACACAACAGGAAACAGTGGTGATTGAACTCCCACCACTAAAAAAATGTCCCAGGGTCTTTATGGCCTACAAAAAGCTTTTAATGGTCATTCACTACTTTTCCTGTGGTGTGGTCCACCAGAGATTTGGATCTGCTTTTTTTTTTTTGGTAACATTATAAAATGAGCTGAAATAATAGATGGACGGCGTTGATATATAACACATTCATTAAGGTGCTCTCTATACGATAAGGGTAACACTCACTAAGGTGGGTTGTGGCACTTCCACGATGAAATCCTCGTATAACCGATTTGGATCTCATACACTTGTGATTGGGCCAGCTCGAGAAGCGGCCAAACCGGGCCTGGTGGACTGGGATTCGGTAGTGACCCCTCCAGTAACTGAGGTCTCGGCACCGGTCTGTGCTGTAGGCTCCACCGTGACGTATGTAATTTATCCATGCTGTCGAGCCAAAGAAATGAGTCAGATTTAAATCTGAGGTGGACTACACCACAGGAAGCAGTGGTGATTGAACGCCTTCTATTAAGAACTTACTAATGCCCACTGTAATGTTTATTTGCCATCCAACCTGTTGATTAGGTCACAAAGATATGTGCTTGATCCAAAACCTCTATGGATCCCACAGTTTTTAATGGTAGGCATTCAATCACCATTGTTTCCTATGGTGTGGTCTACCTGATTTTTGGATCTGACTCATTTTGGGGCTAAGGCCTGAAAATGAGCTGGCAAAATGGATGGATGACATGTGTTAACATACTTCATAGGTGGAATTACACTTCGACCTCAGTACTGGAGGGAGGGGTCATTAGCGAATAGGAATTCAGGTCACATGATATGATGTATGTGCCTTACTCCAGTAAGTTTTCAATGGCACAGTGGGCCCTACAGTACTGTCGCCATGGAGATTCTTGTTGGCAGGGTCACCGCTCAATACTCAATCCGAGTCCCATGGTCGGAGCAGATTGTACGGAGACTACCTTGATAAATGTGTTGTATATCTACACTGTAAATCCCTTTTTCCATCTCATTTTCGGACTTAATCCAAAAAATTAAGCAGATTCAAATCTCAAGTGGACCACACCACTCGAAACTTTTGTCATTTACCATTAAAAAGTTAATGCCATATAAGTTTTGGGCCAAAAGGTTAGGATGACAAATAAGGTTAGCATTTAATCACCACTGTTTCCTGTGTTAGGATCCACCAGAGATTTGAATCAGCTGACCACAAGGATATATAACACATTCATCAAGGTGAGTCCCACGGTCAGGGTAACACCCCAGTGTTCCCCATTTTGATATAGCTATTGGGGAATGAGCACAAGGCATCATACGTTCAAGCGGTGGGGATCGCCCCTGATGGGTATGTGTAATCTTCCAAGATGAATATTCTGGACCTCTCATGGGGAAATTCTATTGGGATTTAAAATAAAAAAAAAAAAAAAAAGGTGGGACACCACATGGAGCAATGTACAATCACACATAAAACATATATTTTGTCGTGGCCCACATAAATCTTGAGAGCTTGGGTGTGTCACTTCATCCTAGAGGAGTGCACTGATGAATGGGATGTATAACATGCACAGCACCGTGTGCCTCACCTGGCTATCTATCAAACTGGATTTTGGTACCGGACCGGTTGGATGGGACTGCCACATCCCAGTAGGTGCCCATAGATGAGAATACATGTCCAAGCCATGCAGGTACAATAGATCCCAGACCATTGATTAAAGGTTGCCACCCACCTGCACCGGTTGGCCTTTCTTCCTAGGCATCCATTTGCACCACTCAAGGATCTTCCAATTGGGATCCATCCACTTTCATACTCGAATGATTAGTGAACATGTTGGCCAACATAATAAACACTGCAGAGTACAAAGTTCTGTTTGCTTGGCCTAAGAGCACTTGGGAAGGAGACCGGAGTTCATACACCACAATTCAACATGGGGAAAAAATCCACTGCAATTTTCAGTGCTCAGTGACTTTTATGTCACAATGGTCCACTACTGGGTAAAGAACTCGGAATCACGAAAAAGCATGATCCACGCAGCATGAGGCCTATACTGACATGGAGAAATAAAATCACGTGGAGCAGTTCTCGTCAATGTTGTGTAAGCCTGTAACACAAAGGTCAGCAGGTATCAAAAGATCAGGAATGGGCCTTTCTGCCAAACAGTTGTGTGCTTGCAACATCACGATTCATTGTCATGAGTAGTGCCAAACTTGCCAGTTGCCACTTAAGCAAATAACATATAAACTGAAATCATCAAAACAAACACAACTCCATTCGTATGTCCACAAAGGCACTCAATCCAACACTACATTGAATAAAGAACAAACGTCTAGCTGAAATATCTTAAGCTTCGAAGGCTCCCACACTGAATTTCTCTTAACTGAAAAAATGAAACAAAAATGTAGGCTCACCTGTAGCAGTGATCATGCAATCTCAGACCTTGATAGCATACTTCCTCTTCGGGAAGTACATTTCTCTCTTCTTCTCCCTCTCCGTCTTCAGTGATTGCTGTAAAAGACAATTGAGTAAATCTCTATCAGGACAGGCTCAGGGCACCATGAAATGTAGCACGTTCACAATAATACATGACTGACAATAAAAGGCAAGATATGCACAGATACTGGAATACAACCATCCCACCATTAACACATGCATACATGTATATGCAAGCAAGCTTGTATGAGCAGGTGTATAATGTACAGACAGGCATGTAAACTAGAACAAGATGAAGCAAAAGGTTTAACAGAAAGAATAGAAATAATATTACATGAACTGAAAATATGAGAGAGAGAGAGAGAGAGAGAGAGAGAGAGAGAGAGAGAGAGAGAGAGAGAGGAATATGGAAATCATGCACTTCTTAGAACCAAGAAATGGTTCTAGAAAGACTATGATGCACTTCTTAAAGAACACCTCGTGATCAATAACAGGTGTCCAAATCTCAAATCTCCCAGTGAACGCATCATTGGACAGTAATCTTAACTGACAGTTCTCAACAACCCAGAGATAATTTAAAAATAAAAAATAAAAATCCTTTATATCTTCTAATACCATCCAAAGCCCTCCCTAGACTGCACACCGTCTTGCTATAACTTAACAAGCCTCAGAAGATAACTGTTAAGGCTTGTGAAACAAGACCCAAAATTTGCTTACAAATCATCATCATGATCATCTTAGCCATCACCAGCAATTTGGGGTGGGCTTTTAAATGGTGGATTGCCTGCCATCAGGTACCACCCAGTATTGACCCCTGGCTAAACTATTAAGCATGTGCCCCCCAAGGGCAAGCAAGCAAAGTAGGGCCATGGAAGGGCACAGTTGTTAGGCAAAACGGCAGCACAAAGCACCCACAAAAAAAAGGTCATACTCAAGTGGAGAACTGCCACTTCAAGGCCCACCTCACTAAACCTACAATGTGCAGAGAAAGAGGCAAATGAAGCATGCACAGTTCATAAATAAGTACCCTTGCACCATGGAATAGAAAGTGGAGAATGATCAGCTACAGGCAACACTACAAGAAGTTCCCATAGTGTCGAGCAATGTAGGCCCCACCATGATGTGGTTCCGAGGAGTCGTCATAGCAAATTCAACTACTTAACCTGTTTGGATGACAATTTCAAATCATTCCCACATGGCCGACATTGTCCAAGGAAATAGCCACTGGCTCTTTTGTGCAAAAAGAATGTGGAGCGTCAGTTTTTTTCACCAGCTCGCTCACATGCCAATGTGTTGCACGTGCACTGCAGGATCCAAACCGTCAATCAAGTGCACCATCATGTGACTGCACCCTGACTTAAAAGTCACCACCATCCAGTCTTCAAGTGTGTCACAATAGTGGTGTATATCAGACTGTTGGGTTGCCTTTCCCAATAGGCAGTGACATACTTGTCAGTCGAACATGAGCCAGAATGCTTTTCAGTTGTCATCCAAGTGAGCCCCGAAATGATCAACTGTATTTTCATGATTGGCAGATTCAAGAATGTTGGATATTCTAACATCATGTGTATGTTAGTTGAATTCTTGTCCTCGAAGATAAGAGTTTTTAATTCATGAAAATCGTTTCCCCTTTGGATCTCCCATATCAAAGTGATGCAATCCATATGGAAATCATTCTTTACAAGATAATCAAGGTTCTACAGAGCTCATATTGATTAAAAGTTACTGGCAAAGGTAGAATGCATGTTATCAATCATTCGCATGGTGAAGAAAAAAACCAATACGTCAGAACCTTATATTTCTCATACAAATGCACCTTTTCTAATACATGTGCACTTTAAACCATGAATCTCATAAAAGAAGAATTTGGTTACCAAACAGATTTCAGCTGCTTTTAAATGCTTACTAACAAAGTCAAAGTACAGACCTGATGCTTTGTAAGACGGCGCCTGATAGCACGGGTCTTCTTAGGTCGCAGATCCAATGGCAGAAACTTCTTCTTACTGTAGGCTTCTCTTAAGGCAGCTTTTTGCTTCTGAGAGATAACGGTGAGCACTCGTGCAATGGAGAGCCTGACCACCTTACTGCAATAGCAGCAATAGCAATAAAATGGGGGAAAAAGTGTCAGAAACACATTAGCAAAATCTAAAGAAAATCAAAGAATTCAGATCTCCATGGCCGGTTTGAAATAAGGGAACATAAAACCCACATCTTGGAAAGTTTGTTGGGAGCACCCCCGGTAACCTTAGCCACTCGCAGCAATGCCAGCTCAGCCTTCAGCTCCTTGAGCTGGCTGAGAAGGTCAGTCTTGGACTTGGTCCGGAGCTCATGGACCTTGATCCTTGCTGCCGTGAAGAGAAATCAAGAGTTGCAGACAGAGTTAGTGATTGATGAAGAAAGAGCGAATGTAACCAGAAGTGCAACAGAGGAAAATGATACAATTATCAGATTTACACGGAACAGTTAAAATTTTGGGGACAGGAAATTGAAGAATTTCATCCCGATACAAATGGAGAGAAATGGCTCCGTGACATGCATCAAGGAAGTTTGACAAAACACGGTCTACCATAAATGCGGAGAGCATTCACCTTATGGAACATCACATTGGTGGGTCATAACCCAAAAGTTTCAGTTAGGTGATCCAATCCCCAACCAACCAGCTGATATGATCTTTGCCATAGATTGCTTTTCTTATTCTTTTGCAAACTTTGCCATCACCATATACCTGTAGATCATCAGATGGGTAACATAGCCCAACATCCTTGCATTGTGCTTAGTGTCTTGATTCCCTCGTTCCCTCTCTCAAATGGGGTATTACTAACATGGTTTTTTATTGGGCTATGGTCCTGCAAGAATTTGGAGGATTGTCTTTCAAGTCGAAGATAAGGGAACAGGAATCTACTGGATTTAGCTAGAGGAAATTGGGTTTTAGGTTTTAGGCCTGCCCTCTCTCAGCAGAGGGGAGGCTGACAAGCGGGTCACTCACCTCTGCTGCGGGTCTTAAGTTATTTTTCTCTTGTTTGGGTTTAATGAATTCGTCATTTTAAGATTAAAAAAGGAAAAAGCTTTGTATTTTAGATCATTGCTCATTCCTTTGATGGACATCATATGGGTAAAATAGCCCAAACTTGCATTGTGGACCACTGCTCATTCATTTGATGACCCACCAAATTAACAGTCCTGATCATTGGCCATGAGTGAGGCATGTAAGGCAGAGACGGTGTGGTGTGCAAAGAACTTCATAGCGCTCAATGCCACATCATGGAAGCATTCCAAAAACAGAAACTGTGACGGTGGAAGTTCAGGTGACAAAAAAATGTCTTCAAAAAGAACATGAATCAAACAACACTGGCAGACTGTGATGCATGGCGCATGGCCCAAAAATCAAAACACCCCAATGATCCTAGAGGTACAATCATCAGCAATCCAAAAGACAGTCAAATAAAACTAGTGTGCATCTGACCGCTTTTGGTTCATAGGCCGTCTACGACGGGGATATCTGGATGACTAGATTGATGTGCGTGTCTGGTACGTGTACGGTGGACAAGTTCATGCTTATGATAGCAGTAATATCATGGCAGATTATGATGGTTTGGGCATGGCCCAAAAAATCACAATGGTCGGATGATCCTAGACGTCCAATCGCCAGCAATTCAACAGACCGTCTAAAAAAATTACTGAGCATCCGATCGCTGTAATGTTTGGGTCATGAGCCGTCCACAATGGGGACGGATGATCGGATTGTTGCGCATGGATATGAACTACTCTTACAACCAGAGACGGGAAAAAACCCTACAAATTGCAGAAAATAACTAAAGATGGATAAACGGTAAAACCCTAAAGTTCTTGTAAGAACCAAGATCCAACAAAGTTGGAGAGTTAACAAATCAAGAGAGAAACGCAGAAACTGAAAACCCTAGAAATGATCCAATCAAACAATTGAAAATATTCCACAAATCAAAGATCATATAGAGAGATTTTACCCATCGAAAGAAGATGAGAACGGCAAAGATAGCTTCCGCTTTGAGAAGAGAAAATGTTTGACGGAAGAGGTGATGCGAGTATTTATAAGACACAAAGGATTCTAGGGTTTTCGTTAACGAAATTAGCCGCTCATATTACTACCTGTTCCTAAGGAAACAACCGGGGTCCACCGTTATGTATTTGTTTCATCTACACCATCCATCCACTTTTCCAGCTCCTTTAATGGCATCATTCAAAAAAATGAAAGTGATTTAAAAATCAAGTGAGCCACACCAAGTGAAACAGTATATATAAGGAAAGCACACCGTTGAAAACTTATTATTCCTTTATTTGCCATCCAACCTACCCATGAGGTCAGAGCCGAAGGGGAACCCAAATATCAGAAAAATTTCACCCCTTATTTCTTGTGGTGTGGTCCACTTTAAATTTGTACTTGTCTTACTTTTTTTGGTTCATGCCTTAAAATAAGCTAAAGAATAATTTAGATCCTTACCCTTACTCAGGTGGTAGACTCCCAAGAGTTTCAACGCCCGTTCAAGGGTTCTAAGTATTGGTGAAATCCCACTATTGGCTGGGTGAGTGTGTGGGGTGTGTGTTTTTTAAAATAATAATAATAATAAAAGCTGAAAAAATAAATATACCGTGAGGCTAAACAGAGATAATGACCGTATTGATAAAACGCATGAATCATGATGGGCAGAAGCAGATTGGCTAGTGTACCAAACACACCACCAATGCTCTTGCTAGGGTGGTGGACTTTTAGGAGCCCGGTAAGGGTTCGAGTGCCCATATGTGGTGAAATTCCACTAGCGTGAGTGTGTGCGGGTGTGTTAAAAAAACAAAAAAAAAAATTTTTAAAAACACACCACCAATATTGATAGTGTATTGACATCACTATCATGAGGTATGAGTTATATCTATACCGTCCATCCACTTGGTGAGCTCATAGAAAAATAAGACCGATCCAAATATCAAGTGGATCACACTGTTAAAAGTATGAATCTGAAATCTAAATCTTAAGTTTAAATTTAGTTTAGAATAACTAGTTTATTAACTAAGGTTTGAAATGTTTGAAATATGTTAATTTAGTACATTTATCCATACGAAACAATCATGATCGAATTCCTATTATCAAAAATTCGATGGATTTCACCAGCATAATTACGGAGCGCATGGAAGATGAAAAAGTAGAGAAAAATGTCTAAACTTTTACACTCTTATGTTTATATGCCAGCCAAACCGTTCACACAATCATTACCACCGGGATAAATTGAAAACAAAAAAGTAGTAGCCCAATTCAAAACTTTTTGAGCCCTTTGAATGTTTAAGGGTGGGAATTCGATGTGGCCCATTTGAATTTTGAACAGCCTATTTTTGGGCTCATGTCCTAGAGCTGGTAAAATAGTTTGACAAGGTGGATTTTTCACAAGCATAGGTGGGCCCTACCTAGGTTTCGAGCTCCTATGGTGGGGTCGCTGGCAATCCGCTTCCCCCACGAATCAGGCCAGCTGTTCTAGAGTCGAGCCGTAGGTGCACTAAAAGGTGCAATGGTCTACAGATGGCTCACAAGGACGCGGCACGTAGGGCGTGTTTATAAAGGGAGCTCAAACCGGTTCGGGTTTGCAAGTAGGGCGTGTTGAGTTGATTGGTCCGTCGTCTGCATCGAGACAGTGTTACCTATGGACCAATCTGATATCTGGCAAGGCACTTATTAGGTGGGCCCTAAGGTCAACTGACCAGATCTCAAACACGCGGGCTACTTCGGTACACGTGTTGGGGCGCGAGTCATTTTTATTCACCGTCATCTGTTCTATTGCAGCCATCGATCATGGAAACTCCGGAAAATTCAGAGACCCCAGCAACGGTACGCATTTCTTATGATTCGGGCGTAAGGTGTTCGATGAAATGTCTCAGAGAGTTTCTGTTGCACAATCGCCTCATTTGAAAAGCTGATGTGCATTTGGTTGCACCGTGTTTCATGAAATTTTGAATCGGATTAGACTGATTAATCATGAAAGTTCATGATATTTGGTGCAACCAAACACTAGAACCGTAGATAATTGATCACCCACGGGTGCCTGCATGATAACTCCTCATGCCATCCCTTCTTCCCTGTCAACATTCGTCTTGTGTTGAACACCGGCACCATCCAAACAGCAGACCCCGCTAAGATATCACATGGCACAAAAAATCAGGCTGGTTCGCTGGTCAGGTGAGACCCACTCAATGAGTGGATCAGCTTAATTCCCAATACGGCAATCTTCAGGATGGGGCATGCAAACCAGTTTGCATGATACAGATGTCCTACACAAGTGGCATGTTGGCATAAAGAAAAACTGGGCAGAATGACAAGTTATCGTGCAGGCAACTGTAGGTGATCTGTTCTCTCTGCTTTTACCTTTCATGTGAACTTTAAAATCAGTGGTAGAACAACTGCCTAGTTAGTTTTCCCTAAGCTCAAACTAAGAGGAATTTCTGATAACTGAAATTGCAATTTGTCTGACATAGGAAAAATGGTATTGCATGATTTTCTTCACACTCTCTTCCGCTCTCCTCTCTTCAATTGAAAATAGCAACGAAATCTCATTGAAAGAGAAAAGGATACAAAGCAGAAACATGCTAGCCAAGAGCTCTGCTAAGCTCATATGCGTGCACAAGTTAGCTAATGCACATGCCACCACATTTGCCAGTGGGCAGCAAGTTGCACCATCCAAGCCAAGGGTACCACTATGCAGATTCCCTATCCCAAGAATCAGGTTGGTCCAGTGGTCAGGTGGGCCACACTTAATAAATGTATGGTTGTGAAAAAATCGCCCAAAGTTTTCCAACTCACCACTTATTTCTGATATCATGGCACACTTACTGAGTAGGCCACCTTTATCTTTCGGCAATAGCATCTACACAGTGAGATCCATGTGATGGATGGCTTGGATATGCACATATCTGCCACTCTTCCACATGTGGGGGTGTGTGCACTAGCTGAATTGTACATGCGTTTGGGCTTAGCATAGCTTTGATAACCAATAGGCTAGTGACCCCCTCATCACTAACAGGAACAATTAAGCCACAACAGAACAACAAAGCACAAAACTGGAAACTATTGGCTACAAGAATGCCCACAAGACTTATCAAACACCATCTCTCCCACTCAATTCCTTCAAAATCTCCTCAAACAAGCAGTCACCGAATTCTTTCCTCACCATGGCACAAACAGCACATGAGATATGCCAATTTTAATTGCTCCTATCAACCTGAATTTGTTTTCAAAGATTCTTCTACTTCTCTCCTGTTATACCATGCAGGATCATCCTCCGCACTATGGTTTTTCATTCTGAAACAAGCCCACTTCCTGTGTGGAAATGACCTTTGGAATAGAACCATGGACTGGTGGAGCAAAAGATGGATGGCATTTTCCCCATGATTCTTGAAGTTAAAGCACGTGTTGGCAAAGACCACTGGCACTCCAAATTGTCAACTGTAAGGATCTTGTTAGCCACTGCCAACCAAGTGAAAGCTTGCTTTCTGTATGCAGGGGCTTGCCATACTTTAGCGCACTGCAAATGCACTCCAGGATTTGCTGTGAGGATATGCGACATGGATTTCACTGTATAAGCCCCTTTGGGAGAATGCAACCATATTTTTCTGTCCCCATCAGGCAGATTGGCAGTAACTTTGCATGACAAATTCATAAGATTCCTGGATGATTACCCCCCACCCAAATTTAAAAAAGAAAAAAAGAAAAAGAAAAAAGAAAAACGAGGAACTCATCACTCATCAAAGTCCTAATCTTTTTCTTCCTGGATTGAGGAATATTTCAGCCAATGGAACATTGTATGGATTGGTCTAACTTGATCGCACCCTGTTGCCTCAACCAATGATGAAGAAGGATTATTTTGAGTGTTCACACACTACCTTGCCAGCTAGATTGCCGCTCAGATTTCCAACATGTCTCCCACTTTGCTTATTTCCTTCCAAACTGCCGATACAACTTTTCTTGGAGGGAGCCCTGGGAACCAAGCCCCTTCGGATTCCCCATATGTTCTAGAGATAACCTTCCTCCACCAGGCTTCTGGTTCTTCTCCCTCAATAGTGAGCAATTCTTTTCTCTAATATTTATAATTCTAACTCCACCTTTCTTAATCAAATTCCACCTCCTTCAAATTCATAAGATGATATATAAATCCCGAGTCATTACCTTTCCATAAAATATTTCTTTGAATTTTTCTTTCAACTTTAGCCACAATAGCACTGAAATCTTGAAAAGCGATAGGTTAATGCTTCGAATATTAGCGAAGGCCACTTTGATAAGTGTTATTCTTCTCCACCACCCAAATGAGAAATAGTTCCCTTTCCACCTTGAATTTTTTTTTTTTTTTTTTTTTTTTTTTTTTTTTAACCATCTGTTTAAAAATAGGGTCCCAAAAAGATGCCAATTTTACGTTACCCCCAAGTGGGAGTCCAAGGTACGTACAAGGAAGATTGGGTTTTCTACAGCCCAATAGCTCAACAAAACTACTCACCAACCCCTCACAACCTCCTACACCTGTTAAGGTACTCTTCCTCAAATTCTCCCGAAGACCCAAAACTCCTTCAAAGCATTGAAGGATGCATCTAATTTTGTTAACTTGCATAGCTTAAGACCCAAAGAATATAAGTGTATCATCTGCAAATTGGAGGTGTGGGATCCCCTAATCCTGGATTTCCATCACCAAAACCCCTAATGAGACCAATCCTAGAAGTCCTATACATCAGCATGCTCAAACTCTATGCCATTGATGAGAAGGATAATGGAGATAACGAGTCTCCTTACCGGAGACCTCTCAAGCTAGTAAAAACCAGCCGAAGTACCATTAACAAAAGGATGCCGAGGAGATGCCCTCTTTAATGCACCTGATCCACTTCATCTGAGGAGATGGCCTTTTTCTTGGATGAATGTGAATCATTTTTGTCTTCTCTTGTAATTGTCTATTTGTTGACCATGCATTGAAAAGTTGCAATTCTTCCAATCTAGTGGATATGTGATGCTTGCACATCCACATTGGGGCCTATAATATCAACTGTTTGGATAATGTTATCGCGGCCCCACACCCGCCATTTTTTCAGAATGACAGCCTGAATGGTACCCTACGACCTTTTGGCCCGTGGGCACATTCGGAAGCTTTTTCCAAGCTCACCCATAACTATTTCTATTCTGACCTCAATTTTTCATTTGTTTGTTGAAATTTATAATTGGATAATGATTTGATCTAAATTCAGGATACTAGGAGAAAGGCAGGAACTGTAAACTGGGGTACAGCAACGATTATTGGAGTGTTCGCAGGCCTGCTGTATGGAGGTAGCAAAGAGGCAGCTGCATCCATTGTGAGTTTAAGATTTTGAAGTCTACTTTATTTGTAGCTTTTCGTTAGGAATCTATCTAAGTTCTGTGCCCTTGGTAGTATACTCAGGTTCTACAGTTTGAACAAGCAGGGCGTGCTTTGCTGTTCTAAACGTTAGTTCGATGCAACCTTCTCTGAGATTGGAACATCCTGGCCACCATTCTTGTGTCCTGCAGTTGACTATGGCCTGTTACAATGGCTGCAGGCCAGAAATTCAAAGTTTGAGATTGCCCGATAAACGAGAAAATTGGGTATGGTCCATCCATGGTGGAGCCCAAAAAACCACTGGTCTAGACCGCTGAACCATGGGCCCTACTTGTACAAACTGAAATCCTGATCATTTGTGTATAGCCTCGGGGATAATTCCTGATAGCTAGATCATTCCGACAATGGAAATACGTTGGTCTCAGAAAACTTGGACTTATGATGCAGCTTGATCAGCTGAAGTTTCATTTGGTCTTTGTGACTCTTGTGAACTCTGTGTTTGGATCACAACCAATGAATTGTATGTTATGCCCATGGAATCAAAGCCAAGTTTTTGTTTGACTCAAACTGCAAAACAATAGAGAAGCAAAACTAGTGAATCGGCATTTACCATGTATTTCTGACTCAGTCTCGGTCAGAATCAATCCAGTTTGACAACATGAGTCATTCCAGGACTCACCCCTGACTCAGGCGAGTCGTCACTCGAGTCGGAATAAGTTGACGAGTCTGAAAACCAAGATTTATGCTGATTGGCGATTGAGGAATCAATATGATTTGGAAGAGTGCTCAATCAGCTGAATAAGCCAATCATATTTTCCTAAAATTGGATTGTGCTAACAACACTAGAAGAAGAAGAAGAAGAAGAAGAAAAGAAACAGCATTAAGAACCTTTTTCGACATTGTGCAGAGCAAGGAAGCAGAGGTGATGTTGAAGCTTGGGAGCACACCGGACAAGCGTGAGCAGTACAGGTTGATGAGAGATGCAATGGAGAAGAGGTTCATCCGAGTCACTCGCGGGTCGATAATTGGTGGGGTCCGACTTGGAATGTTCACCGCCACATTTTTTGGTATACAGAATCTTCTTGCAGAGAAACGCGGCGTGCATGATGTTTTTAATGTTGCCGGGGCTGGTTCTGCCACTGCTGCGACATTTGGCCTCATCAGTAAGAAACCAAACCTATCTGTTACTCTCTCTGGTTTTTGAAACTTGATTGAAATACTTTTCTTCTTCTTCTTCTTCTTTTTTGAGAGGTGATTGAAATACTGTTTTTGCCTTCTGAAGTATTCAAAATAAGAAATTACAAGAGTTACTGAATTCCGCAGACAGTTTTGTAGTGCATGATCAGATACCCTCTTAGAAAATTCTCTGTTCATGACTTCCGTAACTACCTGATCAATCAAAATCTATCTTTTGAAGTACATAGTCAAATGCTTGCCCAATTTTTACTGTTCTTTTTCATGTTTATGAAAGGTTTGTTATGACTTATGAACTATGTTCGAAGATTTCAGGCTGAATTGAGAAAATCACTCTTTTATATTAGATAAATGGCATTGATTCAATCATCCACTCAGCCAACACTTTATCCAATCCTTTTTCTCTTCTCATTACAGTGCCAGGTTCCCTACTTTGGCGGGCTAGGAATGTGATGTTGGGTTCGGTCCTGGGAGCGGCATTTTGTTTCCCTCTTGGTAATATTTCTATTCTCATCTATTTATATGAATGAATCAAAAGCTTACCGTTCGTTGCTTCCAAATATAAATCGGCGCCACTATGTTAATTTACACAAATACGAGTTTTGTACTTTTCATGGAAGATATCATGTGCACATTGTATACTGGGAGACTGCACGTCTCCTGCCATCTGATAGCGGATAGCAGGAATCTTAACATGCATTTCCAAATAGGCGTTTGAAATTTCACATTTTGTGAACCACGTGAGATTCCCATGAATTGTCTTTTATCACTGGAAGTTGTGCTCTTTCCTTTACTGTTGGTACTCACGATCGGCATTGAAGTCTTGCTCTTTCTTTCTTTTATTTATTTATCATCATCATCATTATTACTATAATTATTATTATATGCCTTGTGCATGCCTACAGACATATATGCATGTGAGTATACCTAGTCCAGAAATCTAAAAACATAACAAATGTGGTTATCTACAATACGCATCTACATGTTGAGATTTAGCGAAATCACATTTTCCTCAACCTGAGGGTATATGCGGCATAGTCAGCTTCTGAGCACGTAGCTTGTACAAATGAGACCATTTTGTCTGTCAGGCCCATCATCAATGAACCATGCCCCAAAAATCTCAATGGGAAACCCTATATTTCCAATCAGTTGCCTGTAAATAGATGGTTAGGAAGAGAAAGACAGGCTCCACAATGTCCATGTTCGACTGAGAAAAGGCCAATGTTGGTAACTACGATCTTCCAGTTGGCAGGAGTATTGGGCCATGGTCAATAAGCCTTGGGTCCACATTCGTCTATCCACGGTGTCTGGATTGCTGAACCAGAAGTCCCACTCACACGAACTGAAAATCTGCCTTAGCATATCCCTGGTTCACTGATCAAGTTTACTCCTCTATGAGTTTCATGTCATGATTATTATTCTAGCTGCTGGGCTATTGCTCCTGCAAACTATGCTGGTGGGAGTTTTGCTCCCTCATTGCCAGTCCCAAGTCCGGACAAAGAAAGAGGGTTGCATCAGGTTGGCAGTCGGCACCAGAATTTGATCATAGCTTTTTCTTGCCAATCATTGACAATGGCCTAGATGTTGACGATGGCCTATTGCTCTTGTAGTTGAAGAAAAGCCTTGACAATCTCTAAATCAGAAATTATTGAAAGAACCCTGAAATGATCTTATTTTTTTGGACAGCTTGCTAGCTTGCCCGAATGAGCTTGCGATTTGGGGGCAGAAAGAGCTATAAGAAACTATTCCACTCATTGCGACTTTTGCTTTCACATCGTGGCAAATTTCATTATCTGCAATTTCTCGGCTGGGAAACTTCTCAAGGGATTTTCAGATTTTTTGAGGTTTTTCTCGGGATATTATTGGGAAAATCTCGCTGAAATCCTTCAAATAAAAATCTCTCTGAAATATAATATTTAAATGATTTAATTAAAATTATATTTATATAATGAGTTGTTTAAGTTTTTTAGTGATTTTCTGGATAAGATTTTAATAAAAATGAGGTATTTTAAAATCTGCTGATATTCTGAAGATCACGATATAATATCATGAAAATATCATTTTCTACATTTTTCATGAAAATTTTGTAAGATTTTCAAAATCTTGGCAATATTTATCGCACAGTATTAGTACATGCTTCATAAGCCCTGCCCACCACAATTTGGCAGCAGATCCAAATGCTCCATCAATGCATTTTAACCATGTACCGTGTTATAAATCATCATCAGTATGAACAATGTGGAAGCGTTTCTTTCCAGGTTGGCTTCATTTGAAGCTTGTGGAGAAGGCTAATGAAGGAATTCCAGAGCTGGAAGGAAGCGAGGCGGCCAGGAGCAGTGGGGTTGCCGCTGCGATTGAGAGTCTTGAAGGAAGACTAAATAAATAAATAAAAATTCAAACTTTCAAGTTGCTGAATATCACCATTAGTAAACCTGCGGGCCAAAAGAAAAAAAGAACATGAAAAGAAAGGATGCACAGGTTTGTGCTGATGAAATCCAGTAACTAGTTGAGACAGGAAAATTTTATGATTTAGGAGAATGCGAGTGGAATTTGTATACACGGTTGTCAGTAATTCTGTTGATTTTTCTTCCATTTCTCAATAACAGTAGCATGATGTTTTATGAGGTATGTTCATCAAGCTTTTAGTTTTTTGTATGATGTTGGTAATATTAAGAAAGAGATAATTACAGAGTCCAGCACATGAAGGGTGTCTTGCACCCATTGTGACCGTTGATCTGATGGGAGTTGGGGCTCACCTTCAATGTGGGATTCCTAAAATTTCCCAGGTTCTCATATACTAACGTTTCCAGCAGTGGTCTACAGATGGACAGTTGAGAAAGACATATAACAAGGTTGCAATAAAAAAGAAGGCAAAAGATAATGCCTGGGAGAATAGAAATTGTATTGAGATGCTTTTGGAGGGAGGAAATTATTAAAATGTCCTCATCTTTTTTCTTTTTTAAATTTTATTTGAGGGTCCACATGGTGGTCTATGACATCCAACCTGTCGTGAATCCCACCATGATGATCGCACAAACCAAAAGTCAGGTTGATCGAATCATCAGATGGGCCACATTTGAATTTGGATATATTTTGTGCAGTGTATATTATTCTTTATGGTTTAGCCTGCCTTATGATTTTGATCACCCATATTTCTGGTTGATCTGATAAACAAGGTGAGGTGCATCTGTTGGACTAGTTGGCTCTCAAACACATACCACATGGGCCCTACAATTCTTAATTCTCCACTTTTCTAAGGAAAAAACAGAGGATATTTTACATAATTTCCTTTTCCAGAGAAATTTTGGTTCCTCGGAGGGATAACTTCAGAGGATTTTTCGGGTAGAAATCCTGCAGATTTAAGTACAGGAATCTTGTGGGTGATATCATTTTCAAAAGACTATCTGGGCTTGACGCGCACAGACGGAAATGGTTCTAGGAACACAAATGGTTGTAGGAGGTCGATCAGTGGGCCCCACCATGATGTATGTTGGACATCCACACCGTGCATTTGGTGGGTTCCCTCTAGGTTATGGGATGTCCGAAAAATCAGCTATATCCGAAACTTAAGTGAGCCACACAATCATGTAAAATCATGCCTGAAACATCGAAAAGCGCTTGGTAGGGCCCACATGGACAGGTTGGATGTTTGAACTACATCTCTGTGGGCCCTATAAATAAAAAAAAAAAATCAGCTTTAGATGGAACTCAAGCAGGTCACCCTAAAACCGTGTGAAACATGCCTAAAATATAGCACTTGGTGGGGCACACGTGAGTTTTGGATATGGTTGAAACTTGATATGACCCCTCATCCAGGTGGGACACACAATGGATGGGATGGATGTCTGAACCACATCTCAATGGGCCTTATAAACGATCATGAAGGTTTCAACGAGTGGGTAACCACTCTTAACAATTGTATGTGGTGTGGCCCACTTATGGCATAGATTGTTTTAGAACCGTGGTCCACCATGGAATGGTACATCCGATTATGGTGTGGATTTCTGACAGATCATAGTAGGGGTGTATGGGGCCCACACAGCTCAACCTCACGGGAATCTCTCATGCCATATATATATAGGGCCAACTAAGATGTGTGGTTCAGACATGGAACCCATCCATTACGTGTCCCATTTGGATGAGCTCACACCAAATTTCAGGCCATTCCAAAACTCAAGTGGGCCCCACCAAGTGCTTTAAGATGTTTGACGTGGTTTCATATCGTGTGGCCCACCTAAATTCTGGAGATTGTATGGCCCACCTGAATTCTGAAAACGTCTGATTTTGGGGACATCTGATGACCAAGAGGGGACGACCCACCAAATGCATGGCGTGGATGTGCAGCACACATCATAGTAGAACCCACAGCTCGATCTCATTGGAACCCTTTCCCACGCCCACCTCCACACATTCTTCTTAATGAGAAGCCTAACAATAAAGCCCATTGATTGTTTGTGAGCAGTTTGATTCCGCCTCTACAATGAAGGAAAAGAAAAGAAAAGAAAAGAAAGAAAAAAATAATAAACAAGTAAAAATAGTTAATAGTACAGTGGAAAGGGTATTTGGCATTTGAAGGGGAGAATGAGTAAATGAATTTGGAGTTTGTTCTAGCATACCATTTCTGCAAATCATTCCTCATGTGTCACATCCCCTTGGGTAACTAAAAACATGCATGCCTTCATTTTTGGCAGTTAGATGGCAAACTTCCATTCTACTCAGCAACAGATAGGTAGGGCCACTGTCAATGGGAGAAATTAAAATTTTAAAATGGGGGAGGCTGGACAGTTGACAGCCCTAGAGATAAGGATATGGTTAATTAGGGAAAATAAGGAAGGGAAGCAGAGATGTTTATGTGAAGCTTGAATCGAAATGTAAAAGCCAGCATAGAAAAGTTGAAGAAAAATGAATAAACTGCCAAAATTCTTTATAAGATTTGTTTGATAAAATAATAATAATAATACAAAAGGATGGGGTGTGGTGCCTGAAGAAGTAGAAACTAGCAAAAGAATCAGCCAATCCAATCCATTTGAACAAAATCTCTCCAGGCCTAAGAATCGACTGCTGCCAGCACTCTCTCTTTCCCTTCTGCCTTTTCTTTTCTTTTGTTTTCTTCACTCGTCTATGAATCCCAGTAAAGAGCACCGCATGCCAATGCCGGGACTTCATTTGCCTGAGCTCTTGCCGAATTGCTGCTTTCCCCTCTCATTTTCAAGTGTCGCAATTGCTGATTTCCCCTCAATTTAAAGTATCACAGTTCATCATCCTTGCCTGTTATTGCACTAACGATGAGAGAGAGAGAGAGAGAGAGAGAGAGAGAGTATTTGGCAAAATTTAGAAATTACCAGTGGAATGATCATTAAGGGCCAGATTCTGATGTGCCTTCTTTGCTGCCATCCGTTTAACTGTCTCAGCTACAACAACATCAAAGTTAGTTAATACCAGGCTAAATGAACCAATGGATGGATATAGCAATCGCAATACCAGGCCTGGAATTGGTTCAGGTCCTTTTTTGAATTAGTCGGACTGGGCCCACTCAAAAGTATTGATTTTACCTTGCCCATTGCCAGCCCTAAATATCAGGAATATGAGTGAGCTAATATAGGGGAATGCCCCCCCCCCCCCCCCCCCCCCCCCCAAATCTTTTTGGCCAAGGGAATCACGTGCCCATGCAAAGTGTGGGCTACACCATGATAACCACCTTGTGGGAAGATCAGACCAGTTCACTCATCAGGTGGGCAGCACCATCAAAATTAATGGACGGCTGATGATATGACTCAACGTAAAGGTGGCGCCCGCCTAATGAGAGGATCAGATTATTTTTCATGACAGACAATCTACATGATGTGGCCCACCTATAGAAAAATGATGCATTGGGGGAAAAGATGGGGAGGCATGTGAAAATTCATGTAAACCGCATAGTGATCATTTGTAAAGGTCACCAACTACCAAGGAACCCAGAGTCCCCAACTCCCAAACAAAAATCCAAATTGCATAGGTGCAGGCCGTATTACATGATTTGATGAAACTTAGACTGGAGTTGCAAATTTAGAGAGCTTAGGAACAACAGGTTCTGGTTCAGCATTGAAAATGTGAACCCATTGGAGGAAAGCTGCAACCCCCATGTTCAATACGCACCTGTTGACTTATGATGGACCTGGTGGACATGTGACCTGACACAACGCAGAACCAAGTGTAGTGCATGGACAGAGTTACAGAGGCAGAGCAGTGAAACAACAGGATGCAAGAGTTGGCAGTTGGATAACATGCTTGAACTCCAGCAACCATGTGGAGAATCAGTCACATGAGATAAAGGAAAGCAGTTGCAATTATTGCAGGGAGGACTGTTATGAGAGTTGGCACTCCATCATAGGGCCCAGTACACTTGTTGGCTAAGCAACTCAGATACATGGCAGCAGAGGTAACTGGTTGCAAGTACTTGAAACCATATCATTGATCATATATCAATGTTTTTTTAAGATAACCACTTGGCATTGTAGGATGGCATTGGGCAAGTGAACTGTGTATGTACCATTCCTTGGTGAAATACAATTAGGTTTAATCGGTGCCTATAAAATTTAGATTGTCTACGTGTGTGAGATTGATATTCCTTTGTTCCCTTAACCTTTATTTGTATTAATTCAGCTGTAGTAAGGACTTTAGAACTTAGCCAACATGCCAAAGCTACTACGGGTGTTGTCTCACAACTAGTGACTAGCATGAAGCGGGTGGAACCTTTTTAACATGGTCCAATGGAACAGAAATCATATGTTTGCAATTTCTAAGTCTCGAGAATAGTTTCACTTTTATTATAAAGGAGAGCCGAGTCCATATTTCTATTAAAAGGGATTGGAGGCAGCAGCCAGTAAAACTGCAGGCGAAGAGGAAAATGGTGTACCTTTGAACTTCCTTTTCTTGTTAGCTCTCCTCCTTTTCCTCTCTGCTTGTGTTAGCTCCACATCCTCTTTGATATCTCCTTTGCCAGAAAACACCTCTTCAGGAGCCAACATGGCTGCATCTGATACAGCCAGAGGTGCAATCTGCTCATGGGAGACAGAAGCCTCGTGTTAATTGACAATCAAACAGGCCAGATGCTTTTGAGTCGAATGGAAATTAAACAATATCAAGTGGTCTCTTTACAAGTTTCCAAATGCTTGCTTTACCTCTTCCATTGCCAGGGCAGGGACGTTTGCTTGTATGGACATGTCCTCAATAATCTGTCAAAGGTCATTTATATAAGCACTTTATAGAATAGTAGGAAGTTTCAGTAAATATCACAGATGATTCAAAAGAATGCATACCGGTTTTGGGGTGAAGTGAAAATGAGATAGAGCATCCAACTTCAAACAGAGCTTCTTGAATAACAGACTTGCCTGAATACAGGGAAGGACAGTAAGAACATGCACATCCAACTCCTCCAGGCATGTGCCAAATCCAGATGTGAACACTACATTGAGAAACCAAAAGGGACTGCATCCTTAAAAGTTCAAAATAGGACTGCAAGTCTTTTGTTGAAGCAACTGCCCAAACGTCAAAACCCCAAAACACAGGTTTCCATTTATTCCTAAATGAGGATAGAAGAAACCTCGTGATAGCATAACAGATGAAGCTAACGAAGGCCTAAAAGATCGAACTCTAATTGTCTATTTTTCTTCAGGTAGAACATTAGTATCTGGAACTGGAAGTGAAGTCTTTTGCTTATTGAATAGTTAAACATTGAGTATACACCAGCTCACGCTGTTCAGATCTTCTTCTTCTTCTTCTTCTAGAGAAACAGGATATGTAAAGCTGACCCCAAATAGGTGGACCAGTAATGACAATGATGATGGTGATCATGATAGTGACAAATACAATAGCGGTGATGACTGCATGCTTATGAGAAGTGAGAATTATCAAGGCCGTGTAAGCCAAAGAATGGTACCTCTTTCTTTTGTTCATCCGTAAATGACAAGGGGGCAGAAGCAAGACCTGTCTTTTGTGCATATTCCTCCTGCCAGAAGAAATGATATAATTACCGAAAGTTCATAATCCACTTATAACAATAGAGAAATATGCTAAGAATATACACGATTCTAGCCCTAACAAACAGTAACAAAGTGGAAATGTATCCCTCACAATAAAGGAGAAGGCGATCTACCACACGATACTGACCTCGTATATTTCAGCAAGCCCCTTCTGGCTCTTGTTCTCATCCTGCAGATATTAAGAAAGATTAAGAACAGGAGTTTTTAGTCTAACATTTCACATAAATGCAAACTTGCAACAACCCATTTCATGAGGACTTTTAAGAGCTCTTCTGTGAGTTGCTATCTCTAAAAAATAACACATACCAGCTCTTTGAGTTCTTTTGGTGCTTTAGACGGCAAACTAGGAGCCCTTTGAACATCATCAAAATGCCCCTGAAACACCCATTCCATAATTTGTAATTGCTAGCTAACCTCCAGGCCCAGGAAAGAAAAACCAACTTTTAGATATATTTAATGAAAGATGTCAGAAGTTCGTCGATCCTTAATCTGAAAATAGTATTGGGCAGTAGAATGAGCAGAAGAATCAGTATGAAAAGAAAGGATAAAATGATTGATTTAAAATAAACTTTAGTAGATATTTCTGGAATTAAGAAACCATGGGAGGTCCTCAGGAGCCACAACAAAAGGGTTCTAGAAGGAAACAAGAAAAGACTAAATTCTACAATTCTGTCCCCCAATAATCAATACGTATAACTCCATAGCCAATACATACCAATACATTACCTAGTTTGTCTCAACTTGCAAGAAAAAAGATTAGACAGATATGAAAACTAAGAATGTCCAGCTATGCTAACTTCTATATATACCAACTGTATTGACTATTTATGCAGTCATGCAATAATATAGAAACCATAAGATTTTGTATAGAAGAACACAAACGGCAATATCTGATTGATATATGTCGCCGAAAGTGATCCCATTTGGACTCTATGACTTAACTAGCATCTTATTGACTTAACCATCATCCAATTGAACTGCTGGATTGGTCAAGATCAACCATCCAAGCTCTTGATTTGGTCCAGCATAACCATTGGGACGCTTGATCTGAATAAAACATCAATCTTGACTTGTTCAGATATTCAATAATGGTTGGATGCTCCGGATATTCAATCTAAACAATTGGGTAAGCCAACCAATAGTTCAGACCCTTGGACGGGCCTGACCCAGGCTTGATTTGATGGCCTGATTTTTATCAACCAGCAGTGGGACCGCTTGTGGTGTCTCGTGAATCTCATTGGATAGTTGGATGGTTCTACATCAATATGTTTAAACTATTCTGCTTAAAAGTTCTGGATGGTGAGTGGTTGAATGCAAGATATGGACTAGAGCATGTGCCTGTAGCAATTTACTCATGTGGATGCACCTACCTTGTCAAAATCCATACCCAGTAGCACTCGACAAAACTCCGATTTCAATTTCTTATTAGGTAGTTGACACCTAAAATTGCCATATTTCATTACCCCCTTAAATGGGAATCTCCAATAAATGAGAGCTGAAGTCCTTCCTACAAAGGGCTGCCAACATGACAACCCTCTCCTTTGTTCCCTCTTAAATTTTCTCTTTTTATATGTTATTTTTTCCTTTTTGTAATTCAAAAACTGTGTAACCACTTTGATGCATGTAGAATAATCGTTCAATGTTTCAATGGACTACCCAAAGAAAAGAAATTCCACTGATACTAACACACAGTATAGACAACAACAGACCGTCCTGATGTTGGGCAATACACATACAAAGTGGGGCCACCTGTCAAATGGCTTGGATCTTGCACCAACCTCCTTGCTATGTTAGTACACATGTGCACTCGAGCATCACGCGGTTCCCTAATATTATTTACTGATTCACACAGCATCATATTCATGCACATTGCTTGTTAAATGCTTTGATGTCACCAATTACCATCACTTTGTATAAAATTACATATGCGGAACAAAATTATAGGCCCAGTTTGGAAAGAGTGAAGATGTGCATATGCGATTATTATTTAAAGGCTCTGACTAGCCTTTTCAGATGTGCTTTTGCTTGCTAAGGGCAGTCACCAACATTAAACGGAGTAGAGAAATTCCATCAAACTAGCTCAAATGACAAGTGAACTCAATTCGGGAAGCGGCTGAATTAAACAAAATGCCTATTTTTGTTGATGGCCATTGGTTCAATGCAAATATAGCAGCTCTTGAATGCATCATTGATCAAGAAAGGAAGAATATCTATTGGGAGTGAAGTATTTCATATAATAGCAAGTAAGAGATGAAGATACCTCAATAATCCTTTTTGTAATTAATTCTTCAAGGGATGCTGTAACCTCTTCTGAGATCACAGGAGGTGGTCTTACATTGTGCTCAAAATCCAGATCAACCTCGAGTGCACTGTTCTTCGGCCTTTTACTGGCGGTAACCTATCACCAGGAACCCAGCAGAATAATGATTTAACAAATCAATGACCAATCATGTGAATTTGATTCAAAGGATTGTGAAGCAAATGCAAATACAAATACAACAGAGTAGAATCAGTAGATAGGCTAGCTGATGGATACAAGAATATTGACAATCAATCATTACCTCTCCCTGCATAGTCCAGGCCTTAGTTTCCAAGTTCTCTTTCTCCATCTGCTCAATTTTAGAGCGGATCTTCTGAAGCTCTTTCTCATGGGTTGAAAGAGTTCCTTTATCATCTTCTTGTTTCTCAGCTATGTTCAGTTCTTCGGATCCATCGAAGGACTTGAGCTTTGTTGAACTTTTTTTCTTTTTACCCCCAAAGAAGTCTTCATATCTGGAAAAAGGAAATGACACAGCCAAAGCTAATCACAACAGAGAGAAAAATAAAATTGTATCTTAAAAAGTGGGATATTAAAATACTGTTCAAGGAAATATCAAACAGAGAAACAAACAGAAAAAACGAGATAATGAAGTTTTTGCTATCACTTGTGTTGACCAGTGTCCAAGATGTGTATCAACAGCATGTGTCTGACATGGATATTTTCTAAAATATGACATATCCCATTACGTGCATATCCACACAGCTTCAAAGATGCTCTTGATTCCCGGCATATGACGTGACTAAGACATGGATGCGTAGTGTTCAAAAATCCTGTGGTGTCCAACACAAGGAACATAGCACACTAGCACACCAAAACTTAATGCAATCACAGGATTCTAGTGAACGAAAGTTTAGTACATAGGTAGAGAACTGTAGACCTAAATAGAAATTCATTATTATGGAAGTACTACCAAAAGATGGTCAGTCCAAGCTTACCTTCCGAATGAAAAGATAGATCAAAGTTCATTACAATATAATACCAACATTGGTGTGTGTCTGGCCTAGCAAATTTTTTAGGCTGGAGTGTCACACATAAACATTTACAATTAAAGAGTTGCAAATTGCAATTAGAAAACTGTTTCATTTTGAAGGATTATATGACTAATTATAAAGCACCCACCAAATATACATTCATACATGTGCATATAAGCAGAGATACAACAGCAATCATAATCTGCCAATTAATTGAAACTTCATAAGAGGTTATGAAAGAAAACATTGACAAAAATTCTGTATGAGAAGCACCTGATATTTTCTAAGTTATCAGCACCATCATTTCCACTGGCTTCAATATTGAAACCTCCCATCTACAAAATCAGTTCCTCAATAAGAATAATATTCTCACAGTTAATTTCTCCAGGATAAGGTAATACAAAAAGGTCATGAAATTTGAAATAAAAATATCCCCACATTTCTCCATCCAAAATAAATCAATCAAACCAAATTTCACCATTTAGGTAAATGGGCTAAAGTGTGAGCTTGCCACATATAAGGGAGTAAGGTCCAGAAATCACAATGAATCAGCAATGCTAATCATCTGATTCACCCATTGTATTTGGACTCTTCTCTGTATCCATCCATATGACAGCCGCCAATTGGACAGAGATGATCATCCAATCAATATGTTTTTGGCACTATGCTCCATAGTTCATCCACAACGGAACCCACAATATGCACCCCAATTTCGCACTGTAGCCTCCATGGGTAAATACTACAATTTATTTTCTGTTTCGGTCAAATCAAATTAACTAACAAAACTTGGAAGTTCAATCAATCCATAACGGGTACCCGGATCTGCAGGTAACTGTGCTACACGACCAAATTTAAACGGTCATGGATCCTAGTTTCAGATACATTAAAAAATCAAGTTGGGTTTGGGTTCAGCGCTTTAGATGTTTTACTTTGAAGGTCTGGCCCTTGATAGAGTGGACTGATGGAATAGGATTCATGTAGCTGACCCCAGTTAATTGGGATAAGGCTAAGGTGATGATGACGATGCTTTACATGATTACATGGGGAAACATACACATAACTACTTTAGAAGTGGGGAATTATTTGATACTTTGGCAGTGAATTCTTGTTGTGTGTGTGTGTGTAATTATCAATATAACTAATTAAGAGTTGGGAGTTATTTGATACTCTGGCAGTGAATGATGGTAGTGCATAGGCACTCAAAAATTGTACACATGCAGCCACTAACGCAAACTGACCCACTGATAGCTCCTTAGACATGATGGGTACCTGAACTGACAGCATATCATGAACCCCAAGTATCAGTCCAACCCAAAACACTAGTCAAAAAAGAATGAGAGAAAGCAGCTCGAGATCATCTCTTGAAGGATGATGGCATTCTTGTTGCTGAGGCGAGCATACAAATTCGAAAGACAATTATTATTTTTGATAAAAACAAAACATATGGGAGGATCAGGTTGGGTTGGGTTGGGTTGGGCCAAGATCAGCCCCAAGCTCAACCCATTCAGTTAACGGGCCACATTTTCTAGCCCGAACAGAATCTGATAAAGGCAGCCTGAATCACCTTTTAAGCAGCAGGTTGACTCATTACCAGCCCTATGGATGGAGCATGACAAGAAATCATACTCATCAGAAAACCCTAATTGTCACCAGCAGGTATCCATCACACAGATAGTTGAAAAGAAAATGGCGAAATTCAACAGATGAAATCAGATGAGTAAGATTACTGCTCAGTGCAGGTTCGGCATTATGCTCCATCCACAGCATGGCCTAGTATTTGGACACTCTGGTTTGGCATACATGTAAGCTACACATACAGAAGATGAGTTGCTAATTCCACGACTTACAGATATGCATCAAGCATACAGTTTAACTTAGAGACACCACAGCAATGCCGCACCATGAGCTGTGCCCACATTACCTCCCACCATTAGAAGATATACACATTTACAAACGTGAATTTTCAAATGCCACATTTTGAAATGCACATTAAGATTCTCACCCACCATGAGATGCGCACACAGACACTAAGTGACACTGTGCTTCCACAATCTTTTCCATTTAATCTAACCTTCAGAACAAAATCTAAAATTTGAATGTGGAAAATACAAAAGATAAAGGAAAATCTCACCTCATCTGCATCATCTTCTTCTCCATCTGCGTCCTCCTCTTCATCACCCTCTTCATCATCCTCATCATCATCGTCCTCACTTCGATCCTCACGCTTCTCTTTTGACGATCCATACTCCCTCGCCTCATCCTTCTCCAAAAACTCCTCCAATTCCCTGATCTTCAAAAACCTATCTTCAATTCCACCACTGCCACCGCCATCATCTCCCTCATCTTCCTCCTCCTCCTCCTCCTCCTCGTCCTCCTCTTCACCAGTTCCACCATTCTCTTCACCAAAACCTTCATTTTCCTCATCTTCATCATCAGAACCGTCTTCATCTCCATCTCCCTTCCCATGGCCCTCTTCTCCTCCATTCCTCCCCAAAAATCCCTCGGTTTCCTCCCGTTTGGCATTCTCAAGGGAGTTCCCACCGAGAAACCTCAAGATTTCTGCAGGATTCGCCTCGAGCCGCTTGATCTCGCGGCGGAGATTGGAGATGAGGGGCTGGGACTGGAGATCAATCTGGTGCCAGATCTGCTCCGCGTCGAATCCGTCGACGAGGAGTTGGTCAAAAGGGGATTTAGGGCATGAAGGGAGGAGAGCAGAGAAGAGGAAGCTAGACGCAGAGCGAGCAGTTTCAGATAGAGAAGGAGACGGAGAGAGGAAGAAAGGAGGAGATGTGGATTTCAGGAAATGGAGAGACTCCATGCCTCGCGCTTCTTGCTCGCCTTCCTTGCCGTGGCTCGCCATTTTCTTCCTTCCTCTTTCTCCCCTGCAAATCAGGGTTTTACGCGCGTCTTGTAAAACCAGAGGGTTTTACGAACGGCGCTCGCGCCAAGGGTACACAGAATGGAAGCGGATTGGCTGGTAGAGCACACACCAGCAATATAGCTGGAGTATTGACGTCAGCAAGTTCTGTGGCTCTCATCATGAGGTATGTGTTATATCCAAACCGTCCATCCATTTGGTGAGATCGTCTTAAGGATTTAGACGAAAAATAATATAGATATAATTATCAACTGGACCACAATGTAAAAAGAAGTGGGGGATTGAACGTTTACTATTGAAACCCTTTTAGCGGTCGCAGAAGTTTTGGATCAATATGAAATTTTCTTTTCATCTTCATCCAGGTCTCTGTGACCTTATGAATAGATTGGATTGAAAATAAACGTTACGGTGGACCCTATAAATTTTTTAACGGTGAAAATCATTATCCCGCTGCTATTTGTGGTGTGGCCTATTTTATCTTTGGATATAACTCATTTTTTTGGATAATGCTCGAAAATTGAATGAACGGTGTGGATATAATAAATACATCACCGTGGGTCCCATGTAACTTTGATCTCCTTTACGAACTCGGACCTCGAGGAGCGTCAGCGCTCGTCTTGGCACGACACGTACCTACACCAGCTATATAGCTGCTGTGTGGTCCACGCACCACACAGAATCCAGTTAGGGGGGCTGTCACTGGCCCGGGCCGGGTCGTGTCGTGGTCTTAAAGCCGGTCTGCTATGCCCGACGCCGGTTGTGTGTGGCCGCGAGCCCGCAACCCACTATCATGCAAGCTCTGGGCCGTTCACTAAGTGGGCCGCATCGTGCGTGAAATATGACAAAATTGCCCTTGAAATCCTTAACGGGCTGGGCTCCATCTAGGTCCGGCCAGGTTAGTCAGTTCCTTGACACAGCATGTGCCCGCCCGTAATGAATGGTAGAAAATTTAAGCCCGTTTATTTCATTCCAAGCCCGCCCAAGCAGTCCTGTTTGTTTTAACTTTTACCACCATAAATGCTGCTAAATGGGTTATTATTATTTACCATGAAAGAAAATAATGAGATACCAATAATCCGTGGAGCCTACTGTGATGTATGTGTCTGATCCATACGGTTTATCTGTTTATCCAGCTTATTTTAGGCTATGGACCAAAAAATGATGCATATCCAAAGATCATGTGGACCACATTATAGGAAACATTTGTGTTTTTGGTTCGTTCTTGTCTTTCTAACCTTATGAATAGGTGGATGATAAATACACATCAGCTCTACACAAAATTTAGATTTTAATGGTGGATATCATTGTCCCTCTTATTTCTTGCGGTGTGGTTTACTTGAGTTTATAATTTGTTTCATTTTTAAGTTTATGGCCTAAAATTAGCTGATAAAATGGATGAAGAGTGTAGATTAGAGTGCCATTAGAAATAATCATTATCCATTTACCACCATTTATCATTGTAAATGATAAACTAGCCTTCTCCCTTGTTTTTTATTTATCTCTTTTCAATTTGTGGTTTTAACTTCTCTTATATGTTTATAATCCTATGTTAGTTTTATACCATTTTAAAAGAGAAATGATCATGTAGAGCAGTTGTATGATAAGTTACAACTAAAGGTGCAGGTTGGGTTGATGATAACTCAAGAGTTTAGGTAGAGGTGTACACGAACTGAGCTAGCTCGGTTAGCTCGCTTGACTCAACTCGAAAAAGCTTAATTCGACTCGGTTTGAAGCTGAGTTCGAGCCGAGTCGAGCT
Organism: Magnolia officinalis; assembly: GCA_021015155.1. Taxonomy (NCBI): domain Eukaryota; kingdom Viridiplantae; phylum Streptophyta; class Magnoliopsida; order Magnoliales; family Magnoliaceae; genus Magnolia; species Magnolia officinalis. Next base: position 60,912,805 of record JAJHSJ010000016.1, on the reverse strand, counting down.
GATTTTTTTAGCTCAAAAATGAGTTTTGAGCCAAGTTCGAGCCGACTCCAGCTTAACTCGACTCAGATCAAACCCAGCTCGAATCAAACTTGGATTGAACCAGTTCGGTGACTCGGTTACTTTGATATTGATGTTACTCAACAAGTGTTTGATGAAATGACTCAACGAAGTGTGGCCGGTGGCAAGGATGGTATGTATATGAAACAAATACCCTCTTTTTTTTTTTCTTGATTTTTATGTTGCTTAGAAGGTGTTTGATAAAATACCCGAAAAACCTTTGTTGTTGTTTTACATACAGTGAGATTTTGAAGGTGCAATACAGGTGTTTGTGAAAATGCTGCACAGGCGAACTCAGCTCGAATTGGCCCGAGTTGCTGACCGAAACCGAGCCAAGCTGGCCGGTCAGGCTCAAGGACCGAGCTGAGTCGAGTTCGAGCTGAGGTCAGCTAGTGGCCAAGCCGAGTCCAGCTGAGGCCAGCTTAACTCGGTTTGGCTTGATGTACACCCCTAAGTCTAGGCCCAAACCCAATCCCCATTCCTATGTACATGACACAACCCTGCTTGGCCTGACCCAACTCAAATGTATGTGATTCTTCCCAACCTAACTTTACCCGACTCAATCGAGAGTGGATTAGATGTTACCCAAGTGACAGCTTAGTGGGTGTCACCGTTACCGTGTGAGGCCCACCTTGATGAATGTGTTTCATATACATGCTGCCTATTTATTTTTTGCAACTCATTTAAAGACGTTATCTCAAAACTTAAGCAGATCCAAAACTCTAGTGAGCCTTGACACAACCTTCCTCGGCCTTGACCTAACCTAAATGCATGTGATTCTTATCAACCTGACTTCACCCGTCCAAACGGGTGCTGACAACTTAGTGGGTGTTATCCTTACCATGCGAGGCCCACCTTGATGAATGTGTTTCATATCCATGCTACCCATCCATTTTTTGCAACTCATTTAAGGACGTTATCCTAGAACTTAAGTAGATCCAAATCTTTAGTGAGCTACACCACTGGAAAAAGTGGTGAATGACCATTAAAAGTTTTTTATAGGTTACAGAAGTTTTGGATCAAGTTAATCTTTATATTTTCCTTTTATCCTGTAATGTTCGACCTTATCGACGGTTGGAAGGTAAATAAACATTATGAATCTACTAACAGCAGTCCTTGGGAAGTTTTTAATAATGGTGAGTGTTCAATCATCACTGTTTCTTGTGGTGTGGTCCATATGCTTGATGTTTGGGACTGTCCTAAAATGGGCTGGAAAAACAGATGGACAGAGTGGATATACAACATATCATCGAGGTGGGCCCTACGGTATTACCCAGATAAAACCTACTCTGCTCCCCACCCAAACTAGCCCAACCCCAAGCAAACCCAATTTTAAATCAGGTTGGCTTTTTCCAACTCAAACTTAACCTGAGGACATTGGGTTGGGTCAATTGGGCCCAGGTTACAGGTACGACTTAGTTTACTGTTGTGGCCCACCTAATGAGTGGATCAACATGATTTTTCAATGAGGTGATTATCATGATCTGGCACACCCTTGGGATACTGACATGTTGGTCAGGGAAAAATGGTTGTATCACATGTGGAGAAAGCATTACCAACCCATTGATGGGATGGTTAGGATTTAACGATGATCATCAAACCATAATGAAATTTAAGAGGGATAGTCAATAATAGGTGGACCACACATGGTGTGGGGTCCAGATTAATGACCAGACCTCTATAATCAATTTGGACCATCCACTTTCCTAGAAAGGTATTGGATGGTTGTCTTGTTGAGAAGATTCTGGGGTGTGGTCCACCATGATGGGCAGTAACAAACAAAATACTGAACAATGGACTCCACTCATCAAAACTGAAAACCAGTATATCCAATATAATTTGTGGCAAGTAAACTATTCTTCAGTATCAAATGTATTTACTATATGCAATCCCTCCAAATCATGAACAACATAGCAAATAATTTTGTGGTACTCTTTTCTCTTTTTCATTATTTCAAAAAAGTAAAATTTCTACAATTCCATGTAATCTTATTTCCTTCTTCTTCTTGAACTCTGTATTTCTTCACCTGCATTCCATTACCGGATGCGAACATTGGAGCGGAACGGTACTCGTGTCTACTATGATTGATGAAACCATCTCGACAGGAAGTAGAGTTTCATCTTTATCAACAAAGCAAAGACGACGTAAGATGGGACCTCTGACAATCCCCACTCTAAGTACCTGAAATTCAAGGAGCAATGCATAAGTTGGAAGTAAGCATATTGTTAAGAAAAGTCTTTAATCTAAAGTTTTTTAGGTTGTTCGACCGGTCGTGGGACAGCCACGACTGGTAGTGGAAGGCGTTCGACTAGTCGTAGGTTCGAGTCGTGACACAACTCAAAGTACAACGACATTGTGTTGTTTTTCTCCGAGGTCTACGACCAGTCGTAGGTGAGCTACAACCAGTCGTAGGAGAGCTACGACTAGTCGTAGGTTACGCAGATTCGTTTCCTAATCTGATGCAGACTGCGGATTTTGGTGTCGCCTTTCGCAAGGGTGCAAAAGGGAAGTTTCCTAAACTATAAATAGGAGTCCCTAGGGTTATTCTAGGGCATGCTAAGGCTTCCTAAAGGTATTTTAAAGGGTTCTAGGGTTATCAAAGGGTGTAACAAGGGTGAGATTCGAGGTTGTTCGAATCGGGTAAGTCCTCTCTCTTTGTAATTGATGCTTTAATAGTGGAATTCTGTCGCTTTGTGCCGTGATTTTTTCCCGAAAGGGTTTTTCACGTTAAATCTGTGTGTTCTCTTGTATGCTTGGTGTCATTGGATTGCTATCCTAGATCTAGATCTATGTGATTCCACAGGCCAAAAATCCCAACAAGTGGTATCAAAGCCAAAGTTCGGTTGGGGCACAAATCTGAATATGAGGGACTAGTAATAATGGCGAACACCGAGTATGCGATTGAGAAGTACTCAGGGAAAAATAATTTTGAGTTATAGAAGATCAAGTGATGAGTTCCTTAATCAAGCAAGGCGAAGATGGTGCTCTTGAGGAGCGAAAGTCTACTATGAAAGATGATGAATGGAATACTCTTGATAAGAAGGCATTATCATCGATCCGTTTATGTCTCACGGATGAGGTTCTCTACAACATCATGAGGGAGAAAACTGCGGCTAAGTTATGGGCAAAGTTAGAGGATGTTTATGCGAAGAAATCCTCTGAAAATCGCCTGCACTTGAAGCGGTAATGGTATAACTTCAAGATGGCAGAGGGTGGAGATCTGGAGGCTCACATTAGTAACTTTAATAAATTGGTTTGCAAATTGCTGGATATGGAGGAAGTGATGAAAGATGAAGAACAGGCATGTATGTTGCTGAATTCTCTCCTGGCGTCTTTTGAGGCATTCAAGGACACTATGTGCAGCACGAACAAAACCCTGAGTGTCGGTACTGTTATCTCGGCTCTTCAAGGGAAGGCTATGAGACAACTAAACAGTGACATGGGGATGTCTTCTGATGCACTATTTACAGTGGGTAGTAATTCTGGACAAGGTACAAGTTCTTCAGGTTCTAGATCCAAATCCAAGGGCAAGGGAAAAAGAAAGGTAAAGTGCTAGAACTATGGGAAGGAAGGACATGTGAAGAAGGATTGTGGAAATCCTAGACTGAATAGAGAAGATTCTGAGGCTTCATATAGGGAGGCCAATGTTGCCACATCAGATGGATCGAGTAGATGTGATGGTGATGTTTTATCTGTGTCTTCACTCAGACGGTCATACGATGATCGTAAGGACGAGTGGATGCTAGACACAGGGGCATCTTTTCACATGACTCCTCATCGGAGTTGGTTCGCCAGCTATAGCGAGTGTGATGGTGGACAGGTGTTTATGGGCAATGGCTTTGCCTGTAATGTTATGGCTGTTGGTACGGTGCGCATCAGGATGTTTAATGGGGTGGAGCGTACCTTGACTGATGTCAGGCATGTTCCTGATTTGAAGCAGAATCTGATTTCTCTTGGTGTGCTTAAGGAAAAAGGATACAAGTACACAGGTATTGATGGTGCTCTTAAAGTATCTAAGGGGGCACGGGCAATCATGAAAGCACAACGACTCGATAACTTGTACAAGTTGATCGGGAGCACTTCAAAAGGTGGAGCTGCAGTGGATGTAGCAGATTCCACCTCTGCACGTGTGTGGCATGTTGGGCATGGCCACATGAGCGGGCAGGGCAAGAAGGCTGAGACGTACGGACAGGGATATAGAGCAGGTGGAGCAGCCACCTGTGAGAAGAATCATACGGCATGATCGCAGGATATCGGCGAGGTACATGGACGACTCCAATATCGCAGGGGGTTCATCTTTTTTTCAGATGGCTCTAGGTGAGCCTAGTGCTGAAAAATGAAAAGTGACTATGGGTGATGTGATGGATTCGTTGTACTAGACCGACATATGGGAGCTGGTGGAGCTTCCAGTGGGCCGGAAAGCGGTTGGATGCAGGTAGATCTTCAGGAGGATACAACATAGATACAGGGCAATGTTGGTAGCGAAGGGTTATGCTCAAAGAGAAGGGATCGGCTTCTCAGAGATATTCACACCGACGATATAACAGGTGTCTATTAGATCCGTGATTAGCGCTGGTTGGCCAAAGTGATCTTGAGCTGGAAGGATGGATGTAGAGTCTGCACTTCTGAAAGGGAAAGTGAAGAGCAGACTTACATGAAGCAACCAAAGCAATTCGAAGTTAAAGGGGCTGAGAAAAGACTTTGCAGGAGGTCGTGGTTTGACCTATCGCCTAGGCAATGGTTTGATTCCTTCATGGTGAGTCAAGAATTGATGACATGTGGATCGCCAATTATGACATGTCTGAAATCAGTGTACTGAAGACTCGGTTAAGTGGACGTTCAGGATGAAGGATCGGGGGGGAGGGGGGGCTGTAAAGATGGTTCTCGGCATTGAGACTAAAGGAGGAGTAGGCTTTGGTAATCACAGGAAGAATACCTTGTGTGTAGGTATTGATTAAGTATGTGATGGGCCAAGTAAAGCTGAAGAGCGTTCCCTACGCATCTCTCCTCAAGTTTTCCCCAGGACATGTCCTAAAACAGATGAGGAAAAGCAGGAGCCTTATTCGAATGCGGTTGGCAGTGTATGTCATGGTCTGGATTAGACCGGTTATTTCACAGGTTATCAGTATTGTGAGCAAGTACCCTGGTAAGCAATATTGAGTAGCGGTGAGATGGTAAGAAGACTACGTCTTTCTTTCTTTTGGGAAGACAGGAGCAAAGGTGGTTGGGCATGTGGATTTAGATCCGGCAGACATGATCAACAAGAATGTTCCTACAGAGAAGTTCAAGTTCTGTGTAACTTCTCTGGGTTTGGCGATGGTAGAAAAGAAGGACGGAGTGTACACGAGAAGCTATGATGTAATGCAGAGATAAGAGAAGAGGTCAAGGAGTTACACGGTTGAAGATTGAAGACTTGGTGGAGATTGTTAAGAGAAGTCTTTAATCTGAAGTTTTTTAGGTCGTTCGACCAGTCGTGGGACAGCCACGACTAGTCGTGGGAGGCGCTCGACCGGTTGTAGGTTCGAGTCGTGGCACGACTCAAAGTACAGCGACATTGTGCTGTTTTTCTCCGAGGTCTACGACCAGTCGTAGGTGAGTCACGACCAGTCGTAGGAGAGCTACGACTAGTCGTAGGTTACGCAGATTCGTTTCCTAATCCGATGCGGACTGCGGATTTTGGTGTCGCCTTTCGCAAGGATGCGAAATGGAAGTTTCCTAAACTATAAATAAGGGTCTCTAGGGTTATTCTAGGGCATGCTAAGGCTTCCTAAAGGTATTCTAAAGGGTTCTAGGGTTATCAAAGGGTGTAGCAAAGGTGAGATTCGAGGTTGTTCGAATCGGGTAAGTCCTCTCTCTTTGTAATTGATGCTTTCATAGTGAAATTTTATCGCTTTGTGCTGTGGTTTTTTCCCAAAAGGGTTTTCCACGTTAAATTTGTATGTTCTCTTGTATGCTTGGTGCCATTGGATTGCTATCCTAGATCTAGATTTGTGTGATTCCGCAGGCCAAAAATCCCAACACATATTGTATCATATAGCACTTCATCATTATCATCATAATAATAACTTTTGTAATGAAAATAAGGAGAGAATGGTAAATGCATGGTTAAGAAGAAATACACCAAAAAAACCACACCCAATGAAAAAAAAAATAGAAAAGGCCAGAGATTGGATGAGGCTCTTCCAAATTGAGAGATTTGGGGGCATGGTCAATCAATGATGGGTATCATCAGATCAATGGCTTAGATAGCCCAACCAAGGAAGCCTCAGTACTTCATGCACATAGAAATGTTCTCTGTTAGTCATTGACATAGAACTCCACCTCTATAATGCATGTATGCATATTAGTTAGGAAGGATGTATTTATATTAGCATTACTTTGTAATAACAAATGGTATGTGTGCTTCCATACAGACTCGGGTTGTGACTCATCAGAGCTGGGTTGACTCGGTAGAGGGGGTATTGAAAGTTAGACCATTCTAGTGAAGGGTTTTGCCCATGGTGTGATGTAACAACCGTTATAGGGTCATAAATGTCATTACATAAAGGTAACGGTGGCAACCATTATATGTTATAGGGTTGTAATGGTCATTATGGAAAAAAATGACCTGTAACCGCCGTTACACCCCTTGTGAAGGTTGTAATGGTTCCTTACGGGACAAATACAGGTTTTTTAGATTTTTCCTTCAATCAAAAAGAGACTGTAACAACCATTATGGCCCATATCATAAAGGTAACAGTGGTGGTTGTTACGGCCATCATTACCATTACTATTACAGAATACCTTGGTTTTGCCAGAAATCATGAATTCATCTACAAGAAGCCATGAATTTCTCCCTTCCACAGCAGGTTTTGCATGCTAGGCTATAAAGATTGACATTTAGAGCTACAATGCTACATACCTTCCTTTTTTCTTTTTCTTTTTCATTTTTTTTTTGTTAGAAATCATGAATTTTATCAAGGGTGCATTTGGCCACACTAAATATCATGATATTTCATGATTAATCAATCTAATTTGTTGCCAATATCATGATATTTCATGAAATTTGGTTCGATCAAACACTCCCTAAGAGAATTTAAAAAAAAAAAAAAAAAAGAACATGGCAATGAGAAATCAACATCCTGGTAATTACACATCATATCATTGTGTTTAGAACATACCATATCGGAGCGTAAGGCGATGACAAGTCAAGAAGGTATGGCCATCTATAACAAAGATAATTGCCATTAGAAAAGTTGTGAAATAGTTTCTCTTAAAAACAAGAAATGGCAAAAAGGAAAAAATAAGGCCAAATATACCCTAGTGAGACCTAAGCGTAGTAGACCCATTGGAAAATGACATATATAGTTGTCCACAATACAAAGTAGGAGATACGGAACCATGGGAACCGCTGAAAGACAAAAAATAAAAATGATCAAGTTAAACTCAAACAATAGCTAGCTCTTACAATTAATTATTTGGTAATGCTCACTGTTGGAGAAATAAAATCTGTATTTTATTTTTGGTGCTGAAGGGTTTGAAGGTGGGTGTACCCTATATGATGATGAAGAGTGTAAATTTATTCCTCCACCATCAAACAGGGTCTAAGAAGAGAGACGAATGGGTGGTAGACCCTCAAAACAGAAAAGAATAATCAGCCAAGAGACTCTGATACTAGGTTGTGGAGGAGAAAGTAAAGAGGATTTGGGAAAATTATGAGTTATAGAGCAAATGACTTCCCTAGCTCATTTTATTAAGAAAAATGGTATGGTGTCCCAAGGAAGCACTAAAAACAAAATACAATTTTTATTTCCCTGATACCCAAGAAAAAAAATAGCAACTCACCAAGCAAATTCAATGCAGCATCACTAAGGAGAAAGAAAGCATTCATCGAATGCACAGAAATCACTAGCTGCCACACAAGATAAGGTGAAAATACTTCATTAAAACAAAACGACTAAAGGTCTAACAAACAAAAGAAAGAATATATTTTCAATACCATTAAAAGAATATATTTTCAATACCATTAAAGTTTAGAGGAAAAAAATAAAAAAGAAATCATAAGCATGCATAATCACATCAATGCCGTGTGATTGTCCAAATATATTATTTTTCTTTTTGATAAATCAAAATGGGATTTTGTTAACCTTCACCACGTTGGCTAAGAATGTTGACCCTCATCAGTCAATGTGGCCATTGATCTTGACTGTCCATTAGAACATCCACTACTTACATAGGCCACTACTCAAAATCCATCGTCTAAAGAGAACTATGCAAAAAGCAGCCAATGATGTTTTTTTTTCTTTTTTTTTTAAGTAACAAGATTTCATTAGAAAAGCATTGAGATAGCGCACCAAGCTACAACCCAAGAAAAACAAAAGGCCAAAAAGAAGCACCCTACAATGGTGCGATAAAACCTTTCAGATGATCCATACAAAAGGCCCATTCAACAACAAACAAAAGAGCCCTGCTAAGAACTATTTCTCACTTTCAATCTATATTATGGAAGCATCTTCCATTAGGTGGATAGTCAAATGCAATTCTACTAACCTTTTTTGGCTGAGAACTGATTGTCTACAACCAGTTATAGGATTACCTAACCTATGATTAACAATGATTACCCCAAAATACTTTCAAAGACAAAAGCACAAACAAAAATTTAGAAGGCATAAAAAATTGGTATTACCATACTATTGGTTGTAGGCTAAAATCAAATTGACCGCCCAATTATGTTTTTTTTGCTTGTTTCAAACTAATCAATCAATCTGGGTTTGGGGCAGTAGTCTATCCAGGAGGCGGCCGTTGTAATGGATGGTCCAGATTGATGCTCCAGCTCACCAATGCAGCTGGGTGAAGATTAACATGCTTCACCAATACAGTGAAGGTAAATACAGTATTATGCATGCCTAATGCATGAATCTAAAACCAGTTATGCAATATCACCATATATGCATAAAAACATGCTAATTGCAACAAGGACTAGAAGGAGAAGGTAATACTTACAAAATCCAATTTATCATTTTGGAATTCTAGAAATGGAAAAATGAATAGCCAAAATACGACATCGGTGAGCACCACAGCACCTGCACATGCCTGTTTATAACAATGAAAGTCATTTCCTTGTTTTGATAACTTGCATACGAAAATATGCGACTAAACACCCAATGTTACATATAGTAGAGCATTTCCACAGTCCACTGCTTGTTATGCAACTATATTTCCCATGGAAATTGATTTGTTTTTTTTTCCTTTGCCGTGGTTGGGATAGCAGTTCTTTTTAGCGTGGAAAACCAAAAAGAACCCTTCACAGTCAGTTGGTGTCACCAGTAAATAGAGGTGTTGATGACAAAATCTGGATCACCCGCCACTCCGTGTGATGTGTCTCCAAGGGACCCTGGTCCTGCACAAAGGGAGAGCAAAGGAGACCCTGGCTAAGCCAGGGGACCCTCTGATGCCTAACTCAGATCAAGGGAATCGGAGTCTAAGTTGAAAAGTAGAGGGAGAGTGCAAGATGTTGCATACCTGTAGTAATGGGGTCTTCTGGTACTTATACTTGTCTATCGGATGGTCGAGATCCGCCAATCTCGACACGATTCACTCAATCAGTGGGATTTTCGGATCGTGGGGATACTGTGCGCAATTTGAGGATCATGTAGGATATTATGCTTATCATGCATATTTGCGAGCGAAGTAACCGGTCACGTCCACTTATAGTAGTTTCTAAGCTTAGCTCATGGAGCGCTCACTTCGGGTTCCCAACTAGGCTCGGCCCTGTTGGCAGATGAGGCCTCAATCGGAGTGATTACAAGCCTTCATCGAGCAGCAATCGAGTTCATAGTCCAAGCCGATCTAATGGTCTTGACCTCTTGCCAATTGCACGCTCCGAGAGACTTCTTTCACGAGGTCTGAGGCGGGGTATCGTGTCCACGTTATTGAGTCGGGTTTCATCCTGATCGTTACTCTTAAGGCTGAGACACTTCTACGACTCACTCAGCTGTGGGCGTCGCATGTAGTTATCAGTTCGATAACGTCGGTCCTCGGAATTATAAGGGACTCAAATCTTCCCATAACAGAAGCCCCTACTCTTCGAGGTCTGCGAAGGACTCGGAGGGTAAGCATACGGAAGATCAATCGCCTCATCCGCCGATTCTTCCGCACATGCCGAAGTTATTACTTTTTGAAACATCACGCTCTAAAGGTTTCCCGCCTACGAGCTCACGCTCAGTGGACGCGTGGTGAAGGTTAAGATTTTGAATCACCGTCCGCCTATGACCTGTTGCCACGTATACCTGGAGTAATGTTTTGGTCGGAACTTTTCCTTATTCAGGCATCGTTTCGTTTATTCGAAGCACGCCGCTCGATGTCAGAGGCGTACTGCCCGACAGAGCCTAAGCCAATGGTATGTGGCCATGTCAGCTCCGATGTCGGCTCACGACGATTCGGCTGCAGCCATCATTGCTGGTCATTAATGCAGGGATTTGGTGAGGTCTATATAAACCCTCCTTTGAAGATTTCTTTTCACTTCTATACTGCGTTTGAGCTGATACCGGAGAAGGCGATTTCGACCGGTCAAGATATTCCAACGGGCGATTCCAACCGATCAGGCATTTTTGGCAGGAGCGATTCCCAGTGATCGTCGGGCCTGTGAAGGCCCCTATGAAGCTATACCCTTATACCCTCCGCTCCGAAATCAGAAGGAGACGGGGGCTCGGACTCATAGGGCTGACAAAAAGAAGGCCGCTCGAGCCCTCGGACCGTGACTGCCGAGGCCACTAAGATGCCTTCGAGTGGGCGAGCCTCGGAGGTATTTCCAGGAAGCTCCGTGCTGTCGAAGTCTCAAATGGAGTGGATCCACTCGGAGTTTCAGATCCCGGACTTCGTACGGATAAAGGCCCCTGAGCCCCTTGACACCGCTGACGCGCCTGCTGAGGAAGAAGTGGTCATTTTTCTCTGTGCACTGTAATGTGGACTTCGACTTCCTCTGCATCCCTTCGTCCGAGCCATTACAGCCTACCTCGGACTAGCTCCTGGGCAATTCACCCCTAATGCCTGGAGGGTTTTAATGTCTTCTTATATTATTTGGTGTTAACTCCGGAACTCGGAGCTGACCCCAGAGGAGCTGATGAGCTTGTACCTGGTCAAGCACGATAGTCAAGAACCATGGTACTACTTTGCGACCCGAGGAAGTAAGGGGTCGGGGCTAGTAATGAACATTCTATCCTCTAAAAAGGATTGGAAGAATAAATGGTTCTGAGCTGTAGGCAAATGGGAGACACCGGCGGCTAAAGTCAGGACTCTGACGACTTGGGTTCCCACCCAATTTTTGAAATAGGTTAGATTAATCATTTCCTTTTTTCTGATGTCCTTTTTGTTACCCCATTCAAATTGAACTAGAGCTTTCTGTCTTTGTAGATTTCGCAAGGGGCATTCCTCTCCTTGATTCGGCTCAGAAAAATCGCATAACCAAGGCTAAGGCACGGTCGAGAGAGCTCCGCTCATGGTCGGACATGATCACCGCCGCCAACCTTCATTGGTCTGGGCTTTACAAGTCGGCGCCTCTCCCGACGTCTTTCAGTAAGTTCTTCTTCCGTCTACTTTGGGGGGATCAGACTTATTCGTTTAGTTACTGATTTGTCATTTTTTATACAGGCATGGTCGAGGCATCTGGTTCTCGGAGGAAAAAGGCCGCCCCAACAGCGGAGGAATTGATGAGGGGCGAGCCTAAGATAAAGACCACCGTTCGGAGACGACAAGCAATTCCTCGCGGAGAGGGGCCCTCTGGCCCAGTTTCTGTTGCTGCGGCTTCGACTGCGGTGATTGCCGATATGCAGGCGGCTCCGACTACAGTATTTGCTGATACGTGGGCGGCTCCGACTGCGGTGCTTGCCGATACGCGAACTCCAGCAACCATCGCTCCCGTTTCAACAACCATGATTCCTTCCGTTCCGCCCTCCGTCATTCCCCCACCGGGGAGGCTTGTCTAACTGCCGCAGCCCCCTGCATAGCTATTCCTTCGTCATCCGAGCGGGAGGAGGCCGTTCGGATGGTTGATGCCATGATCACCCCTCCCATGGTTGGAGATGACCCTGGGGTCGAGGCTCAGGCCTCGGCGGGTAGTAGGACCAGATTTACTAAAGCGGCAGACTCGGCTCACGTGGGGACGAGTGGCGAGAAGTTTGCACCGGGCTACCATTTATCTTGTTTGACACCTTAGGCCGCCAAACATGCCCCTGAGGAGAGCATAACCCACATCCTTAGCAAGTCGGACAGCTCCTTCTTGAATGACATGGCTTCCATTTTTTACACGGTATCTTTGCTGACTCTCCTCATCTTTTATGTATTCACGGCTTTCAAATACTCATTCTCATTTTTTTGCAGTCTGTCCCGAAACTTCTTTCGGCTCGGGAGAGGGCGCGGGAGTCGGAAAAGAGAGAAACTGAAGTGGAGGCCCTCAAGACCTAAGTGGAGGTTTTACGGGATGAAGGCACCTTCCTCCTGCTCGAGCAGGGTGAGTTGCGTTGGCAACTCGAAGATGGGAGGCCAGGGAGCTTCGACTACAGGAGGTCGTGACTGACTTCGAAGCTAGGGAGCTACGACTACAAGGAGTCGCAGATGACTTCAAAGCTTGATGCGACGCTATGACCGCCGAGCTGACCCGGGCCAGGGTTCACGTGGACTCGCTGGCTCAGGAGAACACTCGACTGGGTGAAGCCCTTGATCGAGTTAAGGTCGAGGCGGCATAAGAGCAGACCCGAGCTGTCGCTCAGGCGAGGGAAACTCAACGGGCTGAGGACAAAGCTTTTCTGACCGAGGCGGTGACTGCAGCGGTAGAAGCCTTTAAAACTTCAAAGGAGAGAGACGTCAAGGCCGCCAAGTTTTACAACCGCGGCTTTGATGATTGTATCGAGGCGGTCTAGAGCATGTTTCCGGACCTTAACCTCGAATCTTTGTTGTCCGAAGAAGTTGGAGAGATGCCTGCTGACGATGTCCGCCCGGATCAGACCCCCGACGCCCAAGCTCCTCCTCCATCTGCATAGATCAGATTATTTTTTCCTTCTTTTTTGAAACTAGTCAAAACTTTTCTTTCTGGTTACTTTTTGACCTTCTGATGAAGGTTTATGAATGATGATTTTTTACCCTCTGGAGAGGGCGCATGAATGATGATTTTTCTTATATGTTAATCTGTAGTTAATTTTCGGATGTTGGCTGTCGATTGTTGATTGCCGAATTGATTCGTAGATATGTCGATTTACTTTGAGGCGTGGCCGAGCTGACCCTTTGGCGGGTCAGCTCCTTCCAATGTCGCCTCATAAAGTTTGAGGCATTTATAACCTATTCGTTGAGTCCGGACTCCTAAGGGGTCGACTCGTCCCATAATTGGCGAGGTGCATCCGTTTTATCCGTAGATCAGTGAGCCGACTCCTATGTTGAGGGAGTCGGGTCACCTTTTAGCTTTTCCCTTGACTTTAGAGGGGATGCCATGTATAATTTTTTTGGGATAATGTGCTAACCCCTTCTTTAAAGGATCAGTTCATTGAGTCCGCCCCAGCATATGAAAGGCAACTTTTCCTTAGTAGATAATTCGTTCATGTAGATAAGAAGAAGTAAATTTTATTAAGAGCCTTAAAGGCTAGTCGCTCGGATGCGTACATTTATTGGGAGCCTTAAAGGCCTGTCGTTCTGAGCCGCGCATTTACTGGGAGCCTTAAAGGTTGTTTTCGTCACGGATAGTAAACTTTCAGGTGCTCGGTATTCCAGGGGTGGGGAAGCTGACGGCCCTCGAGGTCTTCTAAGTGGTAGGAGCCCGGTTTAGTAGATCGAACGACCCGATAAGGCCCTTCCCAATTAGGCCCAAGTGTCCCAGCCCCCGGCTCAGCGGTGTTCTGGAATACCCGGCGAAGGACCAAATCCCCTGGTCGGAACCGCCTGGTCTTGACCTTCGAATTGTAGAATCGCAGTACTTGCTGATGTCGAGCCGGGACTCGGAGCCTTGAGACATCTCTGACTTCTTCGTGCAAATTCAAGTTAGCTGCGATCTGCTCGGTATTCTGGTTTTCTTGGTAGTTCTCGACTCGAGCCGTAGGGAGACCGATTTCAACTGGAACCATCGCCTCCGAGCCGTAGGAGAGTGAAAATGGAGTCTCTCCAGTTGAGGACTGAGCTGTGGTCCTATAGGCCCAGAGAACGAACGGAAGTTCTTCGACCCAGTTGCCTTTTATTTTTTCCAATTTCGTCTTGAGATGGTGCTTGATAACTTTATTGACTGCCTCAACTTGTCTGTTGGACTAGGGATGTCGAGGAGAAGAATATGCGTTTGTACTGCCAAGCCCTTGACACATACTCTGAAATTTGTCGTTGTAGAACTGCCGACCATTGTGTGACACGATGGTGCGCGGAATCCCGAACCGACAAATGATGTTTTTTCAGATAAAGTTGATCACCTTCTGTTCTATGATCTTGGCAACCAGCTCGGCCTCGACCCATTTAGTGAAGTAGTTGACAGCAACGATGGCGAACTTGACTTGCCCTTTTCCCGTAGGTAGAGGGCCGATGATGTCGATTCCCCATTGAGCGAACGGCCAATGGCCGCTCATAGGAGTCATTTCTTCAGCGGGTTGCCTCAGCACGACCGCGAAGCGCTAACATTTGTCGCATTTTCGAACATATTCCTTGGAGTCTTCCCTGATAGTCGGCCAGAAGTATCCTTGTCGGAGTATCTTCAAGGCCAAGGCTCGGCTGCCGGAATGGTTTCCGCAGATTCCTTCATGGATCTCTCGAATGACATATTCTGCCTCGTCGGGCTGGAGACACCTGAGTTAGGGCTTGGAATGTCCTTTCTTGTATAAGATACCGTCCAAGATGGTGTATCAAGTTGCTTGGACTCTCAGTCGTCTGGCTTCCAATCTATCCAAGAGGATCTCGCCAAACATGAGGTAGTCAAAGATCGGGTCCATCCAGCTCGGATTAGCATGCACTGGGTTGACTTCCTTTCTCTCCGCTTTATTGGTGCTCGGATACTCTATGAATTCAACGGGGATTACCCTCGAGATCTTCCCTTCGGCGGCCGAGACGAGCCTAGTTAGAGCATCGGCCCATGAATTTTCCGCCCTCGGGATCTGGTGGATAGTGCAACTCCAAAATCTTTCGATCAATTTCATCGCCTCGTCGAGATAAGCGATCATCCTAGTCTCCTTGGCTTCGTACTCGGCAGAAATGTAGTTTACCACCAGCTATGAGTCACATCGGACCTGAAGGGATTGAACACCCAGATTCGCGGCTAGTCTGAATCCGGCTAATAAAGCCTCATACTCCGCCTCATTATTCGAGGCCTTGAATTCGAGTCTAATTGCGTACTGGATAATCGTGGAATTAGGCGCGACCAAGACGATTACGGCCCCGGCCCCTTTAATATTGGATGAACCATCTACATAGAGAACTGATCCTGGGTCCGATACCGCCTTTTGTTCTCCTTGGGGGACAGGCGGAATCATTTCAACTTCCGTACTGATCTCTTTTGTGCTTGGAGTAGTGAATTCGGTGATGAAGTCGGCTACAGCTTGGCCCTTGATTGCTGTCTTCAGACGAAACTGAATGTCGAACCCACCAAGTTCGATGGCCCATTTGGTCATCCGACCAGACACCTCGGGCCTCTGAAGAATTTGTCTAAGAGGGAAGTCTGTCAATACAACTACGGAATGAGTTTGGAAATATGGACGTAACTTCCGAGCTGAGACAACGAGGCTGAGTGCTAGCTTCTCCAGGGGCGAATATCTCGTTTCTGCAGGTACTATGGCCTTACTCACGTAATATACTGGGTAATGCTTACCTCCGACCTTCCCGATCAGGGCCGAGCTTACGGCCGAGGCCGACACTACGAGGTAGAGGAACAGGGGTTCACCCTCTTCCGGTTTGGATAGTAAGGGGAACCTAGATACTGCTTCAGTTGTTGGAAGGCTTGTTCGCACTCCGACGTCCACTTTGTCTTCTTATGACCCTTCAACTGTTAGAAGAAGGGGATGCATTTATCCGTTGCTCTGGATATGAAACATCCTAGCGTCGCGACTCACCCTGTGAGGCATTGTATTTCCTTGACAGTCCGAGGCGAACTTATGTCGAAGAGTGCTTTGATCTTGTCGGGGTTTGCCTCGATACCTCTCTGACTAACTTAAAACCAAAGAAATTTCCTTGAGCCGACTTAGAAAGCGCATTTTGTGGGATTCAACTTCATCTGGTATTCTCGGAGGATGACGAACGTTTCTCTGAGATCCATCGGGTGATCGGTTGCCTTGGTACTTTTCACCAACATGTCATCGACGTACACTTCCATTGTACGTTCGATCTGTTTGGAGAACATCTGATTTACTAGCCTTTGATACGTGGCCCCAGCATTTTTCAGGCCAAACGGCATAACCCGGTAACAGTAGAGTCCCTTATTTGTGACAAAGGTAATTTTCTACCTGTCTAGGGGATGCATTGCGATCTGGTTATACCCAGAATACGTGTCCAGGAAAGAGAGTAATTTGTGTCTCGCCGTGCTATCCACCAGCTGATCGATCCGAGGCAACGGAAAATTATCTTTCGAACAAGCTTTGTTTAGATCCGAGTAATCTACACAAACCCGTCATTTTCCGTTGGCTTTCTTCACAAGGACCACATTCGCGATTCAGTCAGGATAATGCACTTCTTCTATGAATCCGGCGTCGAGCAGAACGAAGACCTCGTCGGCTATTGCTTCGTATCGCTTAGCATCGAACGACATTCTTTTCTGCTTGACAAGTCTATGGTTTGGATCCACATTCAGCCTGTGGACCATGACATCCGGAGAAATTTCGGGCATATCTTGGTGGGACCATGCGATGACATCCATATGTTGTCGTAGGAACACTAATATTTCGAGCAGTTGCTCAAGATTCAATGAAGTCCCAAGTTGAACGGTTCTACTCGGATAAGCCTCGTTGAACGGTATTTTCTCCAGGTCTTCCACTGATGAGCCTTCCATAGGTCATCTGGGGTCTAGAACATTGATAGTGAGTGCTTGCTTAACCGACCCCTTTTTCACTGCCATTACATAACATCTCCGAGTTTCTCTCTGATCGCCTCGGAGGTAGCCTATCCCACCCTCAGCGGAGAATTTCATCATCAGGTGATAGGTGGATAAGACTGCTCTCATCTCGTTGAGGGAAGGTCTGTTCAGGATGACGTTATGTACCGATGGTATATTGACAACTAAGAAGTCCACCATGAGGGTGACTTAATGTTGTCCTTCTCCCACAATCACAGGGAGGGAGATAGCTCCTTTGGAGATCACTCTTTCCCCAGCAAAGCCGTGCAGGGGGTCTTCATGGGTCTGAGGTGAGACCTTGGAATTTCCATCCTTTCAAAGGCCTCGGAATAGATCACGTCGGCCGAGCTCTCGGTGTCGACCAAGATGCGGTATACATTGCGATTCGCTATAGTCATGGTAACTACTAGAGCATCGTCGCGCAGGTGCTGAATTCTGCACGCATCTTCTTCCGTGAAGGTCAGAGTGCAGGGGCTTACCTGAAGTTCCTTGCTGGGCCACTCGGTTAAGTGGAAGTAATGTTTCAGTTCAGACTTCCGGGAGTGAGCCTTCCGCGCTCTATTTGAATCTCCTCCACCAGATGATCCCCCGAAGATGGTATGGATTTCGGTGGGCTCTTCCATGACGTTATTTGGCTGCTCTCACTTTCTTTCTTCTTTCCGAGCGACTTTTTCTTCCTTGGTGTATCGGCGCAAGTGTCCCTTCCGAATAAGGGCCTCGATCTCATCTTTGAGATCTACACAGTCAGCCGTATTGTGGCAATGGTCTCGGTGGAAGCGGCAGTACTTGCACTTGTCTCGATGATTTGGATCGGCTCTCATGCAAATGGGTCAATTCAATAGCTTCTCTCCTCGGATGTCCAATAGAATCTGTTCGGCGGACGTGTTAAGGGGGGTGTAGGTATGGAACTTTCCCTCCGACCTTCTGCTCGGACGACGATCGCAAGGGGTGCAGTCATCAGTCCCTTTGTTAGACGGCTGGGGTTCCTCGTTCTTAGGCCTCTTCCCTTTACCATTCGGCTCTGTCACTTGGACATTTTTACGGGCATTGGAGAATTCCTCCGCGTTGGTGTACTTCTGAGCTCTGGCGACAAGTTCAGCCAATGTCCTCGGCAGGTTTTTTCCAAAAGAGAAAGTGATTTTTCCTTCTTTTAGGCCGCTGAACACAGCGGAGAGCGTCATTTTGTCATCGTAGTCTTCTACCAATAACGCTTCCTCGTTGAAGCAAGTGATGTAGTCTTTCAACGACTCTTTCGGCTCTTGCTTGATAGCAAATAAGTGAGTGTTGGGCTTTCGACTTCTCTTACCACTTATGAACTGGGTAAGGAATAGTCGGCTCAATTCTGCGAAGGAACTGATGGAATTTGGCTTAAGCTGCCGATATCAACTCCGAGCGGAACCTGTAAGCATGATCGAGAATCCACGGCACATCATAGCATCTGTTGTTGTCTGGATTTGCATTCACAAGCGATAGGCTTCCACATGCTCGGATGAGTCTCCATACCCAAAGTATTGGATGACGGGAGGTATCCTAAATCTCTGCGGCATCACCTCGTCCATGATTTCCGAGGTGAAGGGAGGCTCAGTCTCTTTCATCATCGCCTGAACGACGGCGGGAATTGACGTCGGCTGTTGTTTCTTTTCCAGGGCTAAAAATTTGTCGTTGAGCTTCACGAACCATTTCTCCCATGGGTCCTTGTTTTACACTACGATCTCTTGGTTGTTTTCTATTTCCGGAGTTCTCCTTCCCCTCCTCCATTCTAACCGATGGCGGAGATCCGGCGGTGCCAGGGATAAGGTGACCGAAGCATTGGTCGGAGCTTGTGTGGCTATATTCCGAGCCGAGACTTAGATCTGAGTCGGAAGAGGATTCTGACTTGACATCGGCATCTAAAGGTGTTGAGGAGCTTCGAGCCTCACACTCCTCGGCGCGAAGTGAGCCTCTACGACCAAATCGACTGGTTTAAGAACAGGATTTTCCTGAGCCAGGTGTGGTTGTAGCTCCTGTTGTTGCTTCATCCTATTCATCTTGTCACATAGGGCTTATATCTCGCTCTGCATGGCGCGATATTTACTCGCTCGATTGCGAGAACGTTGGGAAGGCCCCGGGGCTGATTCGGCGTGAAGTAGTGAGGAGGAGCGAGTTTGCTCATTTGGCTCTGGTTCCGCAACTACCGCTTTCTTCTTTCCTCTAGCCATTATACTTGAGAACAGAAACCTGACCTTTTGTATCAGATTCCCACAGACGGCGCTAAAAATGTTGATGACAAAATCTGGATCACCCTCCACTCCATGTGATGTGTCTCCAAGGAACCCTGTTCCTACACAAAGGGTGAGCAAAGGAGACCCTGGCTAAGCCAGGGGACCCTCCGATGCCTAAGTCAAGTCAAGAGAATCGGGGTCTAATTTGAAAGGTAGAGGGAGAGTGCAATATCTTGCATACCTGTAGTAATGGGGTCTTCTGGTACTTATACCTATCTGTTGGATGGTTGAAATCCGCCAATCTCAGCACAATTCACTCAATCAGTGGGATTTTCGGATCGTGGGGATACTGTGCGCAATTCGAGGATCGTGTAGAATATTATGTGTATCATGCATATTTGCGAGCGAAGTAACCGGCCACGTCCACTTATAGTAGTTTCTGAGCTTAGCTCATGAAGCGCTCACTTCCGGATCCAGACTCGGCTCGGCTCTGTTGGCAGATGACGCCTCAGTCGGAGTGATTACAAGCCTTTGTCGAGCAGCAATCGCGTTCATAGTCCGAGTCGATCCGATGGTCTTGACCTCTCGCCAATTGCACGCTCCAAGAGACTTCTTTCACGAGGTCCAAGGCGGGGTATCGTGTCCACTTTATTGAGTCGGGTTTCATCCTGATCGTTACTCTCAAGGCCGAGACACCTCTACGACTCACTCAGTCGTGAGCGTTGCATGTAGTTATCAGTTCGATGACGTCGGTCCATGGAATTATAAGGGGCTCAGATCTTCCCATAACAAGAGGAAATGCCCATAGAATAGCTTCTTCTTCTTTTTTTTGGTGAGAAATCAATTCACTTGTTTCCTAAGGAAACTGTAAGAGTGGCCATTGATTTTCACAGCTACTTATTATAATACAAACAGTGGAAAACATGATGTCCGTAGAAATTTAATTATTTCTTTCGTAACCATTTCCAACATCTGAAACAGTGACCATTTATCACGAGGTGCGCGCTCCAGTGATACCGGTACCACTGGCCCACCTCAGAGTATTGTATCAAGCTGATTTTTGGGCCTGGTGGGTTATTGAGGTGACGCATCTGATGGACAGGTTGGATGTGATATTTACATCATGTGGGCCCCACATCTTCCCATATGGTGGTACCGGTACCACTAGAGCGCACGTCTTATTGCAATTAGTAAATTCAAAATTAGAAGGAAAAATAATACTAATTAGCATCCTTTCTCCATTTCAAATGGGATACTTAGACAATATTGCATATATCTTATTATTCATGATTATAACCAGTTCTTGATTCCTTAGTTAGGTTTGTCCTACTCATATTTTCTTGTGTGTGATGGCATAAACCAAAATCAAATTTCTAAAAAAAATAGAGAGAATGATCACCTGATAAATAATTTTAAAAGCATATCCCCAAATCCCGGCAATTTGACGAGTGCAACATTCTTCACGGGTTAGCCGAGTTTTCCATCACGCGGTGCCTATTTGCATCTCCCCCATGTGCAGCTCCCACATGCGTTCCTCCTTCTGCATCTGGCCTCATATGCTCAACCCCATCACCCGCTACTCTATTACGTAATTGATAGAATCCATAAATGTAGAGAGAGGTTCCAAGCTACAAAAGTTCAGGTTATAAGCAAAAAAATCTTCTCTACAAGTCCAAGTAAGAGGTTTGCTAAATCATCTACATGCAGCATTTGTGCCAATATGGCACATGCATTATTTGATGCACTGATGTAGAGCAGGTCGCGGACAGTTTCATGGCCAAGATGGATCAGAAAAGGCTCGGTCGACGATAGAAGTGATCCGAACCGTTGGACCTTAGATCAGACGTATCTCGCAATCCGGAATGAGTTAGCTGACGTAAAATATATAATTTTGGGGTAGAACGAGCTACTTTAGCCAACCAACCTGGCTATGCCGGGTTGCAACGCTCAGAATTGCAAGAAACCCCTGGATCGACAGTCGTTTCCCTGTTTTAATTTCGTTTTTACTATAAATAGTAAGTTTTAGTTTGATTATAACTCTTCATCCGTTGGGCTTTAGGAGTTGCGTCCAACGTGAAAAGAGCTTAGAATAATTAGGGGAACGGTTTGGTGAAGCCAAATAGGACACTTACTATTTTTGGCCGAAAACCTTGCGCACTAGTAGACATCACGACCGTCTATAAATAGTAAGTGTACTATTTATAGTAAGTCGCGAATTCTATGAGTTTTAGTTGTAGTTTGATTCTGATTTCTTTCCCATTGCCTGGTACCCCTATTTAAAGGGTCATGAACTCGTTTCTATTCATCAATTAATCAATTTCGAATTTATTAGAATTTATTTCTATTTTCTGCTTTCTTTCCTCGTGGTTTCGAGAAGTCTCTGTGAGGAGTCCAAAGAAGCTCCGTGGATTCGGAGTATTTATCCTCATAACGTTCATCCCTGCGTCAATATAAGTCCAAGATTTACAGGACTGTGGTGGCCCACACTGTCCAGATGTAAAACATGAGCTAAAAAGCTCCCATCTTGTAAAACATCCATATTCACGTATGTTCTGATGGATAGATGAATTGGGCTATACATGAGTGTGGGCTTAGCAAACAAAATAAAGTAGATAAAATAATGCGTAGGGCCTATTTGAATTTGAACGGAGTTGTGTCGCAACTAACAATCTGTGGCATGCTGTTAAGAATATCTAGTCATGGACATGTTGTTACTGACTAGTTGTTCCTTCCCTTGTTATCGAATATAGCCCGAACCATTGATATGATAGATTATGGCATATAGGGAACTTAAAGATTGGTTGGTGTCACATTTACACGTGTGTTTGCACATTTGATAGGTATACATTCATACATGTGCCACACTTTTTAGTGCTTGAAAATTGATGGAGGTACATATGTACATGTGGAATGCTTGCACTTAGACTGCAGCATAAAGATAAGTGTAATTATCATGCATGCCAAAACCATAAAGTATCTTAGGAAGTAGTTCCACCTCTCCACCAAAAACACCAGATACATTGTTTAATGGTTATAGATTTATAACTAGTTGTCCAAAAGTGCATTGATTCCTTGCACAAGGGGGTGACAAACCATGAACATGTACGCTTGCCTCGACAGCTTTTCGGAACAGAACTTTGCCTAAAATCCAAACAGCACCTAGCTAATAATCAACACAAATAAAAAGAAGGCATGTATTCAGTGAAAGACATATGCCCAAGAGACTCCTTGGAGTAGAAGGACATACCCCAAAATAAAGAGTAGCCAACGCAAATGTCCATCTTCCCATCACCAAAAAGTGCACGAAAGTTAGTTGAAAGGAAACAATGTCAATACATCGGAGTTAATATGAAAGTAGATTTTGGACAAATATTCATATTTTTCTTGCTTGTTGTATAAAAGGAGAAAGAAGAGTTTTGTATCACAATGGATTCTTTTTTTCTTTCCCTGGATATCTTTCAACTAAAATGCTGGAAGCCATATAAAAGGAATGACAGTACTAGTTTTCTAACCGATCGTTGTTTTATAAAGAGAAACATTTAAGGAATTGAGAAATGCAAAAAATTAATTTTGTAAACGTTAAAAGGAATTATTAGATTTATGAGGAGTCACATTGCTGTGCTCCTCCTTTTCACTTACTAATAGCTGAAAATGGAATCTATGAATGACACACACCAAGGGTAGCTGCAGGCTGGAAGCTATCAAGTTCTTCTGCACCAAGTAGTTGTTCTACCATGGATCGGGTCAGCCCGTGAGCCAGCCAACCAGACCCACTTAAAAACCAGGCAAGGTTCAGTTTATCAGGTTTCGTGGGTCAGAAAACTTGAACCATTTCAGCATTGATTGGCCAAGTCATCTCAGGGGTCGAGCTTGGATTCTGGTCTTGTTTTATTAAATGGGTCGGGCTCCAGCTGACCTTGACCCAACCCATTGCCACCCCCATGAATATGCCCTTACAAGTTTCCCTTCACCTTCAGAAATACTAAGTGATTGCCCCAGCTAATCAAACAGCACCTTTCCAACTCCGCATGCACAAAACAAGAATTTAATATACACATGGATTCTTTGGAATACGGGTATTAGAAAACATGAAAAGCAGGACTCTCAGCAGAAGCAACATTACAAGAAAACATTTCATGAATTGAACGGCAAGCTAATGAAGAGTTCTCCATGGCCTTCTCATCAATTTACTACAGAGGTTCTGTCCGCCAGGCGCCTTCTCTCTATGCTTTACACGTGATGTAGAGCAGGTCGTAGACATTTTCATGGCAAGGATGGACCAGAGAAGGCCCGATCGGAGGCGGAAATGATCCGAACCGTCAGAACTTTAAATCAGTTGTATCTCGCAAACCGGGATGAGTTCTTCGACATATCATATATGATTTTATGGTAGGAGAACCTACTTAAGCCAACCAACCCCGCAATGCTGGGTTGGACACGCCAAATTTGTGAGATTTCATCTAATCGACGGTCAAAATTCCTGTTTAGTTTTGTTTTTACTATAAATTGTAAGTTTTAGTTCAAGTATAACTTTTGATTTGTAAAAGTCATGCCCAACATGAAAAGGGCTTAGAAAAACTAGGAGAACAACATGGTTGGGCTTAATTGGAAAGTTAGTGTTTGAGTTGGAGTCTAAGTCTAAAACTCCGTCCTAGGTTTGAGTTCATTATTTAAAGAGTTGTAATTTCAAATTTTATCATCAATAAAATTATTTTAAATTTATAATGAATTATTCCTGCTTTTATCCCTCGTGGATTGAAGGAAGTTATGTGAAGAGTTTGGAGAGCTATGTAGATTCAGAGTAGTTATCCCTGAGGAAGACAGTGATCGACCTCATCACGTCCCTCTCTGCATCGACATGGCACATGTGCTGATGTGACAAATGTTGGACATCCATGACATACAAAAGGTGGGTCCTACCATGAAGATGGTATAATTAAAAATTCAGGCCACATGGCCATGCTCGATAAGTGGGCTGGCCTGTTTTTTTGTAGTTGATTATCCACATGACAGGTCCAGCTTAAGCATGGTTCAGATACCCCACATACCACTTTGGTTGGTGAGCATTCTGTGTGCAGAGTGTAAATGTGAATATGTGGCATTGGGTCTAATAAACTTCTGTCTCAACATCCAACCCACTTCAGAAAAAATAAAAAGAAAAAAGAAAAAAAAAAAAAAAAAAAAAAAAAAAAAAAAAAACATAGTTATGAGAACTTTTCTAGATTGTTCCACATCATCACCAAAGTTGTCAGCACTGCTACATTAAATGCAGAGTGTGATGACATAGCCCAATCAAATTGCAATAAATAGAAATTTTATGTATGTGACAAGCAGAGGATTCAGATTCTTACATCAACCATTACTAAATCTGTTACTATGCTATCAAACCAAGTTATAGAGTTTGCTTACTGAGAATAGAAGTAAAATATGGCAACTCCATCGACATATATGTAGAGAATGAGCACTGGCAACAGCATGAAAAATGCAACGATGCGGAAAGCGAGCAGCCAACCAGGATGGATTTTTTTCAGGCAAGGCTTCCAAGACTCGTCGTTGCATAAGAAACCTACCCTCTTTTGTTGGGTCTCTCCCCTGCCCTGCCTTGAGCCATCGGAACCTTCATATTTCCATATCAAAACCAATGCTCCAATCACCGACGACACTATCCAGAATGCGCAGACCCCAGCTCCCCAGTTCAACCAATAATGTGAGTTGGTCGAATCGGCTGTCATGACCGGCTGCTAAGAATTTTTCAAAGATCCTGCTACCCAGTTCATGGAGGATTTCAATAGTCTAGTGTCTAATGAACTCATCGATTTATTTTCCAAATCTTCAAATATCAAAGTAGTGAAAGAGGGAACTTGCATTGGCATCAATAAACATGGAAATCTAGTAAAAAGTTGATAAATGTAATCTATGGATTTTGTTGAGACTATCCAAAAGAATGGGTCCCGAATCATGAACTTCATAACAAATTTTCTAAAAATAGGATTAAATCAGATTCCCCGAAATAAAGGGTGACATTAAAAACAGGTGTAAAACCAAGAAATACTAATTCTATACAAAACATCCACCCCTTAAATCAAATCTATGACAAACCCCACCAAAACCCAAAAAATCAATAACCCAACATTTCGAAAACCAACCTTTCATTAAAAAATCAATCTGTATGAAAAACTCCAAATAAGGAAAATTAATTAAATTGAATCTAATTAAAAGCTCAAACAAACAATCTATCAACCAACCAAGAATCCAAAACTCTAATAACGAAAACCAGATTATTTCAAAAAAAAAAAAAAAAACAACTCCAAAGGCCCAAAGATCCAAATTAAATACAAACCAATCAAAAAAGACCCAAATTCAGTTGGATTTGGGTTCTTATCAGATGAAGCTTTTTTTTTTTTTTTTTTTTTAAAAAACAATTTTTTTCTCAACACAACAACATTCCTCTATGCAAAAATTCAATAAAAATTCAAAACAACAACATTCCTCTCTTCTTTTTCCTCTTCTGTTAGGGTGCATTTGGATGCTTGTAAGTTTTCAAAGTTTTAAATAATTTACGGGTAATCTTGTTTGGATATATGCAGTAAGTAATTTACGGGTAAGTTAATTATTGTATTTGAATGACCTGTAAGTTAATTATAAGTAAGAAGTTGCAGAGTTTAGAGTAGGAAATCGTTCCAAAAATCTAATTGATACATAGCAAAGCTTGGAACAAAGCATACTATTTTGTTAAGCCTATCTAAATGAATAGTTGAGTTGATTCTTCGACTAAACTAATCATCAAGTGGAGTGGACCCACATATTCAAGTACTTGTAATATAGAACAGTAACTTAAGAGAAGTAAACAAGAAAACTAAAAATTCTCATTTTCAATTCAAAATATGTTTACAATGCTAGGAGAGAAACATACAAACAAACTTATATGCAGTGTTCGAATTATCTCCGATATTATCTTTATCTCCGGCTCAGCGATACCGATAACACTGGTAGTGATACCGATAAAGCCGGTAGTATCAGAAATTTCAGGTATTAGCAATGTATCGCTAAGTATTGCCAATGTATCAATATCGCTAATGTAATCGCCAATATTTTTAACTATGCAAATTTTAGGTGTCGTTTGTATTGCTATTGCAACAATATTGCCTATGTATCACCAATATTTTCAACTATGAAAATTCTAGGTAATGCTTGTATCATAAGTGTATTGACGATTTTTCAATAGTAAAATTTGATTTCAACTTTTTTTCATGGGCACATGGTTGTATATACTGTTCAATTTGTCATTGATAATATCTCGATATTATCGATATCGCAATATGTGCAATATTGATACCACAATCTTTTGTTTCCTTTCCAATTGTTGATGATTTCTCAATGAAATATCATGTGTTGATATTTTCCAATATCGATGTATGTTTGGATGGAAGGTTGGATGGTTAAATATGTTGTATGGGATGGTTGGATTGATTTCTTACAACAATATATGGTTTTAAGGCCCCATTAAATTGAAACTTGTTATGTATGCATTCTTTTTGCAATTTTTTAATTTCTAAATATGCAAATATGTCCATTTTAACATCTCCTGAAGTTTTGCTGAAAATTCCACCATATATTTCCCCGCATTTTTGGTTATCAGCGATATTATCGGCGATATCGATATTGTTTCCGTATCCCTAGCCAACGAAACTTGTAGCGATACCGATACTTCGAACACTACTTATACGTTAACAAAAAACCATCTATTTATGAATAAATTAAGCTTTCGAACTAAAATTTTAGTAATTATCCAACAAGTAGGGATCAAATAGCTGGATGGTTAAAAATTGATTTCCAACAAATAGCTGGAATTTTCCAGCAAGTCGGAAATGATCTTAGCACTTGAGAAACAAAAAGAAGATGCAACTGGACAGTTAGAAATTAATTTCCAGTAAATTAGAAATGATCTCAGCACTTGAGAAATAAAAAGAAGACGCGATTTTGTGTTCAAGAAATATGTGCATTCTTGTATAATAAAAGTCTCATATGCACCGATGTAGAGCAAGTCGGGAACACTTTCATGTCCAAGATGGACCAAAGAAGGCCCGATCAGAGGTGGAAGTGACCTGGACCGTCAGAACCTTAAAACAAGTGTATCTGGCAAACCGGAATGAGTTACTACACGTACCATATATGATTTTGGTGTAGGAGAAGCTGCTTTAGCCAACTAACTCAGCTATGCTGGGTTGCCCATGCCGAATTTGCAATATTCCATCAGATCGACGATCGAAAATCCATTTTATTTCCATTTTTACTATTTATAGTAACTTACTATAAATAGTAAGCTATGAATTTTAGGGAGTTTGAGTTGTAATTTAATGCTGAAACTTCTTTCAAGGTTTGGTATCACTATTTAAAGGGTTGTAAATCGTTTTTATTATCTACCAATGAAATTTGGAATTTCTATAATTTATTTCTATTTTCTTATTTTCCCTCGTGGATTCGAGTTATCTCTATGATGAGTCCAGAGAAGCTCCGTGGATTCGGAGTGGTTATCCCCTTGAGGAAGACAGTGATCGACTTTATCACAAACATCCCTGCGTTAGTTTGGTATCAGAGTGAGGCTTTCTCCTTGGATCTATGACTTTTAACAACGGGTCGGGCAACAATTCCATCGACGATGCTCCATGGAATCATCTTTTAACCGCGACGGCTTTCGAAACAGCACAATGAGAGAATCAACAAATCATGCAATGGTAGTAGGCTGTCATCGGTCGCATGACGGAGCCCCTAGGGCAACTTCGTGTTTATGGCAATGATCCGCCCCCAATAGGCTCTGGAGCTCATAATCGCACTAGACGTAGGACGGTGCCAGCAGTGAACCACAAGATCACTCCAGAAAAGGTGGGATCCGGTGACATAATTCCACAACATCCCGGAAGAGGCATTGATCGGATAAATCAAACAGATAAAGAATTCAAGATGAAAGTCGATCTTCCTAGTTTCAACGGACAACTCCACTTCAAGGACATCTTTGATTAGTTGCTTGAAGTCGAACGTTTCTTCGACTATATGGATATCATGGAAGGGAAGAAAGTTAAACTTGTAGCTTATAAGTTGAAGGGCAGAGCTTTGGTTTGGTGGGAATAACTTCAACTCAAGCGGACGAGATAAATGAAGGTGTCAATCCGCACGTGGTCATAGATAAAGCAATTGTTGTGAATGTGATTCCTCCATCGAGATTACGATAATGTATTATTCCAACAAAACTAAAATTGTTAGCAAAATAGCCAATCAGTAAAGGATTATGTAGAGAAATCTTATTATTTGTCAGCGAGAGATTACCTTGTCGAAACAAAGTTGCGACAGGCCACAAGATTCATCAGTGGCGGACATGTGGCTCTTATAGGAACGAAGAACCAACTCAAGACTTCTAAAGCGGAGGGACCGTCTCTCATAACCGAACAAGATTTTGTTAAACAATCTAAGGAAAGAGGAGATGTAGATGTATTAGTTAAAAATGAAAAATATATGGAGCCTGTGAACATCCCAGAGGATTAAAAACCAGTGTTGCAGGAGTTCAAGGCGATTGTGCTCAATGAACTCCCTAATAAATTGTCTCACATACGAGATATACAAAACTTCATTGATCTTGTCTTAGGACAAGTCTACCTAATTTTCCACATTATCAGAAAGAATGTGAGATCTTCCAGGCATAAGTGAATGAACTAATACATACTAGTCAAGTCAAGGAAAGCATGAGTACATGTATTGTATCAGCTCAAGAGCCTAATTCAAAGTATAAGGAAAAGGCTGATAAACATCGGTGCTATAAATTGTCTGAATATCATGTGTGAAGTCATTTGGATAACTCGAGGATGAGTTTTTTCCAAGTGGAGAGGTCTGATGTAGGACGTGGCACCGATACATTCCTAGCATGGTTGGACTAAAAGAAGGTGGACCATAAATTGATCATAACTTTTGATCTGAGTATCATTACGGGACGCACAACCTATCAATCTTTACTATAACAGACCATTCGAGGTGAATCGACCCACAAAGTGGGTCGCGTTTGTCCATTTCGCCAGAAAATGTGCGCTTTCATATCAAAAACGAAAATTATATTTATATATATATATATATATATATATATATATATATATATATATATATATATATATATATATTATTTTTAGTAATTTCAATTTTTGCGATACTTTTTTATTTTTAGAGTTTTAGATTTTCTTCTTTTTTAGAAATAACTTTTAATCATGATAGAACTCTTCTAGAAAAATTTTATTTTGAATTTTTATTTTTAGAATTTAGGCTTTAGAAAAGTTTTACTAGAATTATGATTTTTATTAGAGTTAGAATTTTGTTATTTTTAGTAATTACAAATTTTATTTTATTTTTCTTTATTAATGGTGTAATAGGGACACACACATTATACAATTATCAATCAATGTATTTCGAATTTCTAGAAAATTATTTCTATTTTCTTATTTTCCTTGTGGATTCGAGGTATCTATATAAGGAGACTCCATGAATTCGGAGTAGTTTTTTTTTTTTTTTTTATACACGCGCACACACCACCACACACTCACTCCATGGTGGGATTTCACCACCTATGGGTACTCGAACCCTCAACCAGGTGTTGAAACTCCTGAGTGTGTTGAACCCTCAATTCGGAGTAGTTACCTCCCTTAGGAAGATGGTGATCCACCTCAACACATCCTTCCCTGCGTCATGCACACATAAGGTAGAATCTTGATTCCTTATGGCCTACAACTCATTTACAATGGGCTCATATTTTTAACACACTTCGATGGATGGAAAGAAAATAAAAATTAATAAAAATAGAAAGAGCAATGGCTGGGATTGTGAGGCCCACCTTGATGTATGTTTTATACATCCACGTCGTTCATCAGTTTTTCCAGCACTTTTTAGGGCATGTGCCAAAAACTGAAGAAGATCCAAATCTAAGGTGGGCCATACCACAAGAAACATTGGTGACTGAATGCCCACCAATAAAAACTTCTTGAGGGCCACAAAAGTTTTGGATTAAGCTGATATTTGTGTTTTCCCTTCATCCAGGTCTATGTGACTTTATCAACAGGTTGGATGGCAAATAAATATTATGGAGGGCCCTAGGAAGTTTTAATGGTGGGCGTTCAATCAACACACATACATATATGCTAAGTGGGCCCCACTGTCATGGCCTCTCCAAATTGGGCCGATTCAAATTCAAGAACAGATGTTGAGTCAGATGAGAGAGAGAGAGAGAGGAGAGATGAGAGAGAGAGAAGAGAGAGAGAAGAGAGAGAGAGAGAGAGAGAGAGAGAGAGAGAGAGAGAGAGAGAGAGAGAGAGAGAGAGAGAGAGAGAGAGAGAGAGAGAGAGAGAGAGAGAGAGAGAGAGAGAGAGCCTGGAGCTTTTTAATGGCTGGTAATGGAGGTGTGTTTCCCCCCTCTTCCTCCCTTTTCAAAAATTAGACCGTTGGAATGTAACTTACTTACAGGTAAGTGAAAACACAGTCTCAAACTATGTAAGTTTTTTCAAAAAAAAAAAAAAAAAATCTTTTGTCTGTAAATTACTTACGGGTTGAAACACCACCTGTAACTGATTTGTAACTCACTTACAGGTAAGTTACATTTTACAGAACTTACTAGCATCCAAACGACCCCAGTCTCTCCAAGCCTCATGGGTCTCGAAATATTTGAAATTAGCAGAGATTCGTAACTTTAGGTGGGTTTTTTCAATGGAAGAAAATACCATTAATAAAAGGATTAAAGAAGAAGCCAATATTAGTGAAGGAAAGCTGGATACTTACATGATATAAAAGCAACAAAACTGGCGGTGTCAATGGGATGCTTTGCTTCTTTGCTTTGCTTGCACACACACACACAGAGAGAGAGAGAGAGAGAGAGAGAGAGAGAGAGAGAGAGAGAGCAATGCTTTGAGAATAAGCTGTTCTTTTTCTTCTATGTAAAGTCATCTAAAGAGACGTGGTTTCTCTCTTTCTATCGCTCCATACAGGACAAATAATGTAGGGCCTAAAATGCTGGTTTGCCACAGACTAAGTAAAAGGTGGCAACTCTTCCTCTGCACAGATGGCATATATCAATGTCGATCTGAACCACCCAAGTTGCGGGCCCCATTGTAGATGGATTGTATCTTGAAAATCACCTTGATTGGATTATCTAAAAAATATGAACCGCCTACTAAACCTAGAGGCCTGACCATTTTCATTTGATCCATCCACAGTCGTGACTCCTTAGCTAATGAGCTACAATGGCTCTGGACCATGGTTTTCCTCTTCTGCCACTCGGATGAGTTGAGGTGACTTCGTCCGAGTTGGGCCTATTTCACCACTGAACTTTGGTGCTGGACTGGATTGGACTTGATTGAGATGAGTCGACTTGCACCAGTCGTCAATCCATAGCCTTGACTAAAGTCAATAGTCTGAGAGATTTTTCCAACGGTAAATCTCCCATTTCATATACCGGCTTTTCTAAGACTAAACTATTGTTTTTTTTTTTAATATAAATATCCCTACATTATAAATTCATTTTATGTATTCTTCTCTCTTCTCCGTAAAAATCCATTTTCTGAATTTTTCTCTCCTCTTCATACATCAATACCCCTCTACCTATAAAATTCTTCTCTCTTCTTCATACATCAATACCCCTCTTCATACATCAATACATCAATACCCATCTACCTAAAACTCATTTTCCGAAATCTTTTCTCCTCTACGTAAAAATGCATTTTCTGGATTCTTCTCTCTTCTTCATACATTAATACCCATCTACCTAAAATTCATTTTCTGGAATCTTCTATCATTTTCATACAGCAGTACCCATCTACGTAAAACTCATTTTCTGAAATCTTCTCTCTTATTCATATAAGAATACCCTTCTACCAAACCGTTACTTCTTTGTTTTCGTTTTATTTTGTCAAGAAAAGATAAAAATGGTATCTCAATCAAAGAAAGCACGCACTACGAATATATTTGATCAAATTGCCCTAAACCTAAACCGAAAAAAATTTTTATGAGCCATAAAAGTTTTAGATCAAGCTTCTACCTATGTTTTTCATTCATCCATGTCTACATCATCCTATATGAACAGGCTGGATGACAAATAAAATATCACTGTGATGCCTAGCAAGGTTTTCAACAGTGGAAATGATTATCCCCACAATTTCCTGTGGTATGATCCACTTGATCTTTGGATATGCTTCGATTTCGGGCTCAACCCCTTGAATTAGATGGAAAAATGGATGGACGGCATGGATAGACCACACACATTCATGCGAACCTCGGTCAATTTCATGTTAGGCTTGGTCAATTTTATGTGAAGCACGTTAAATTTCATGTGAGGGCATGGATAGACTGTTGCGCAGCACGCCAACAATGCAGTGAGTCTAGATCCAATCTCAGGCTTCACCCACAAACGATAAACATGAAGAAATATAAACTAGAAACAGATCAAAGCATTTCAAAACAAACCACAAAATAAGATATACGTGGAAAAACCCTCATCTTGGGTAAAAAAATAACGGATGCAAACTTCCACTATGAAGAATGAAGATTACAAGGCAATATACTAACCTCTCTCTTGGAGATATAGAGAAAACCATTTTCCCACACCTTAGAATAGCTCCTCAATATTCACATTAACCCTAGAATAGCCCTAGGGACCCCAATTTATAGTTTTGGCAACTTCCTTTTTCGCATCCCAGTTGCGAAAGGACTTGCGACACGAAATCCGCGCATGTGGCTCCACTTCTCAACAATCTCCCACTTGGAGACACATCGCCATAAACCTGTCTTCTTTATCCGGAATGCATCACCTCCCCGTCTTCAAGCCTGAAGACCAATCAAAGCTGAACAGAACTTCAGCTTCTCTCGTGTGACCGCCTTGGTCAACATATCCGCAGGATTCTCACTTATATGAATCTTCTCCAGAGCAATCGATCCATCTTCCAGTAACAAACGTATGAAGTGATATCTGATAGCAATATGCTTAGTCCTTGAATGAAAAGCTGAATTATTGGCCAAGTGTATTGCACTCTGACTGTCACTGTACAGTTTGCAATCTGCTTGCTTCTTACCCAACTTTTCCATGAAACTTTGCATCCATACCATCTCCTTACATGCTTCTGTAGCCGCAACATATTCTGCTTCTGTCATACTGATAGATACTATCTTCTGTAACTGAGAGACTCAACTGACTGCAGCTCTACCCAGAGTAAAGACATAACTTGTAATGCTTCTCCTGCTATCAATATCTCCTGCCAAATCTGAATCCACGTAGCCTTGTAGCTTAATTTTCGATCCACCATAGCACAGCCCTACATCCTTAGTACCTACCAAATATCTAAGGATCCACTTCACAGCTTCCCAATGTTCCTTCCCGGGGTTGTTCATGAACCTGCTAACAACTCTCACTGCTTGAGCAATGTCTGGCCTCGTGCTCACCATAGCATACATGAGACTCCCAATAGCTGACGCATATGAGACTTTAGCCATGTAGTCTCGTTCCTCCTGCGTTTTTACCCCTTGCTCCTTAGATAGCTTGAAGTGGTTGGCTAATGGAGTGTTAACCGGCTTAGCACCTCCTATATTGAATCGGTCAAGTACCTTGGCTATGTACTCTGCCTGTGACAAAACTAGTTCCTTGTTTTCTCTGTCACGCTTTATCCTCATGCCTAGGATTTGTTTTGCAACTCTTAAATCCTTCATGGCAAATTATCTAGATAGTTGTCTTTTGAGATTTGAGATGTCCTTCATGCTTGAACCGGCCACAAGCATATCATCAACGTACAGAAGAAGAATGATGTATGACGTATCAAACTTCTTCAAGTAACAACAGTGGTCTGCATGACATCTTCTAAAGCCGTTTCCCAACATGAAACTGTCGAACTTCTTGTACCACTGCTCGGGGCCTGCTTCAGGCCATATAAACTCTTCTTCAGTCTGCACACCTTGTTCTCCTTTCCTAGTGCCACGTATCCTGTCGGCTGATGCATATATATTTCTTTTTCAAGGTCCCCATGAAAAAAGGTTGTCTTAACATCTAGCTGCTCTAGATGTAAGTCCTCTGTAGCAATTATACTCAAGACCATGCGAATCGTAGACATTTTCACCACAGGTGAAAATATTTCAGTGAAATCGATACCTGCCTTTTGTTGAAACCCTTTTCACAATCAATCTAGCCTTGTACCGTTTCGAACCATCGTGCTCCTCCTTCAATCTGTAAACCCACTTGTTATGAAGAACTTTCTTACCCTTAGGTAGAGTGACTAGCTCCCATGTACGATTAAACTCAAGAGAGTCCATCTCCTCATCCATGGCCTGCTCCCACTTAACCCGTGTATCTGACTGTAATGCCTCTTCAAAACACTCTGGCTCACCATTATCTGTAAGCAGTAGATAATATAAGGAGGGTGAATATCGGACCGTGGGTCTCCTCTCCCGAGTAGACCTCCTCACAACTGGTGTATGTGGCTCTGCCTCATAATGCTCATGTGCATGATCATCCTGTGACGTTGTAACACCTGTGTCCAGTAACTCTTCCAACTCTACGAATTCCTTTTCTTCGGCCTTATTTTCTTGCACACTGTCTTTATGCATCACTTTTTCATTGAAGACTATGTCCTTGCTTCTGATGATTTTACTATTTTCTGCATCCCAAAACTTGTAGCCAAAATCATGCTGCCCGTAGCCTATAAACGTGCACCTCCTGGACTTCGCATCCAACTTATTTCTGTGCTCTGCATCAATGTGAACATATGAAGTGCAACCGAACACTCTGAGATGTGCAAGGTTCACTTCTTTCCCAGTCCACACTTCTTCTGGTAGCCCACCATCCAATGGTGCTGAGGGACTTCTATTGATGAGATATGCGGCGGTATTCACAGCATCTGTCCAAAATGTCTTGGGCAACCCTGCATGTAACCTCATGCTCCTGGCGCGCTTAAGGATGGTCCTGTTAATGCGCTCAGCCACACCATTCTGCTGCGGTGTACCTGGAATCATTTTTTTTATGTTTGATTCAACTTCCTGCACAATGCTCCTCAAACCTCTTATCATAATACTCTCCCCCATTATCAGATCTGAGACATTTTACTGTTTTACCTGTCTCATTTTCTACCATAACTTTCCACTTCTTAAATACATCAAATACATCAGATTTGTGCTTTAAGAAATAAATCCACAGTTTTCTACTAGCATCATCAATAAAGGAAACAAAATAACGTGAGCCACCAAGAGATGATACCTGTGCCGGTCCCCACACATCAGTGTGTACAAGCTCCAACAGATGCGTCTTTGGAGCGCGTCCCGTCTTCTTGAAACTTAC
Organism: Magnolia officinalis; assembly: GCA_021015155.1. NCBI lineage: Eukaryota > Viridiplantae > Streptophyta > Magnoliopsida > Magnoliales > Magnoliaceae > Magnolia > Magnolia officinalis. The sequence goes on along the minus strand of JAJHSJ010000016.1, from coordinate 60,877,164 downwards.
CCTCTTCTGTTTGTCATACACGCAGTCCTCGCAGAATTCCAAGTTAATAGACTTCAACCCTAGTAGTTTCCCTTTTGACAATAGCACTTTCATCCCTTTCTCACTCATATGTCTCAACCTCTGATGCCATAACTGCCCATTCACTCCAGTTGATGCGACTACGAGTGAACTATACGATCCTGAAGTCATGTACAAAGTACCTTCTTTCTTGTCTCGAGATATCACCAAGGCACCTTTTGTGATCTTCCAGGAATCACTGGTGAATGTCGTCACATACATGGTATCGGCCAACTGCCCTACTGAGATCAGATTCCTTCTAAAACTCGATACATGTCTGACATCCTTCAATTTCAGCGTTGTTCCGTCTTTCTGAATTATATGAACGTCTCCCTTTCCAATAATACTGCACGGCTCATCATCACCCAGGTAGACTCTTCCGAAGTCACCTGATACATAGTTACGCAGAACTTCCTTACACGAAGTGGCATGAAATGAAGCACCTAAGTCTATAACCCAAGACTCATTCTTCGCATCAAGAGATAAGATCAACGCCTCTGTGTCACTCTCCTCAGATAGATTCACTGAATCATTTTCGCCTTGAGAGCTTCCTTCTTGTTTCTTGAGTGCCCTGCAATCATGTTTTATGTGCCCCTTCTTGCCGCAATGCCAACACCCGTCTTTGTCTTTCGGTCTATTGGACTTCTTTCTCGACTTAGAACGCTCGTGTTTATTACCTCCTTTGTTCAGCGATCTTCCTCTTCCTTCAACGTTTAGAGCATTCCCTGAATCCCGTGAAACTCCTGATGCCTTCCTTTTAGATTCTTCGCTGAGAATTAGACCGGCCACATCATCAAATTTCAGCTTTGTCAATCCTGAAGAATTGCTCACAGCAATCATCAAACCATCTCAAGTCTGGCAAACTGGATAAGATCAATAATGCCCTGACCTCATCCTCAAAAACAATGCCAACCGATTTCAACTGGCTCGTAACTGTATTGAATTCATTTAGATGTTCAGCCACGCTCCCACCATCTGACATCTTCATGTTGAATAACTGTTTCATAAGATGAACCTTATTGGATGCAGAGGATTTTTCATACATGGTGGCTAGGGCTTCCATTAATTCTTTTGTAGTTTTCACCTTAGATATATTGAAGGCGACGCTCTTAGACAAAGAGAGTCGGATCATTCCTAAAGTCTTCCTATCCAGTAAAAATCATTCATCATCTGTCATCTTTTCTGGTTTCTTCTCTTTTCCTCCTAGAGAAATATAGAGGTCCTTCTGATGCATATAATCCTCCATCTGCATCTTTTAGAAGGCAAAGTTTAAACCATCAAACTTCTCAATTCTAGTTTTTTCATCTTCTGTCATCGCTCCCAATAGAACTAAACCAATAGCTCTGATACCAGTTGTTGCGTAGCACGCCAACAACGCATTGAGCCTAGATCCAATCTCAGGCCTCACCCACAAACGATAAACAGGAAGAAATATAAACTAGAAACAGATCAAAGCAATCCAAAACAAACCACAAGACAAGATATACATGAAAAAACCCCAATCTATGGTAAAAAACCACGGATGCAAACTTCTACTATGAAGAATGAAGATTACAAGGCAATATACTAACCTCTCCCTTGGAGATACAGAGAAAACCCTTTTCCTACACCTTAGAATAACTCCTCAATATTCACATTAACCCTAGAATAGCCCTAGGGACCCCAATTTATAGTTTTGGCAACTTCCCTTTCCGCATCCCAATTGCGAAAGGACTTGCGACACGAAATCCGCGAAACTCCTTTTCGCATCCCAGTTGCGAAAAGACTTGCGACACGAAATCCGCAAAACTCATTTCCGCATCCCAGTTGCAAAAGGACTTGCGACACAAAATCCACGCATGTGGCTCCACTTCTCAACATAGACCACATATATTCATGTGAACCTCAGTCAATTTCACGTGATGCTTGGTAAATTTCATATGAAGATCGCTCAATTTCATGTTAGGCTCGCTCAATTATTCATGGTTGTGTGTACTTTTCGTACAGAATAAATGGCTACGAGTCTATTGAATCCACTATTTAGACGGTGTGGATTGGACGTAGATGAGTCACCACAAATTAACGGTTCGTGACAGACGCATATGGGGATTTTACTAAAAAAAGGTTTTGAATAAGCTGCACATTAGTCCAAGTAATTATCATTCCACTATTTTGGTTAGATTATTTTAATGGAAGTTGGGTTCCATATTGTAAGGGGTAAGTGACTTGTGTAGGTTCCACCCTGATGTTTATATGAAGTCCATTTCGACCATCACATGTCACATCCTATTTTATGCCTAGGGCTAAAAAAAACAGCCACACCTATAATTTAGGTGGACCACATCATCGGTAACAATATATAGGGCTCTCCACACTGTTTCACTTGGTGTAGCCCCCCTAAATTGCCAATAAGTCTGATTTTTGAGTCGAGGCATAACTTTTTGGTTTAGAGTCTAATGGATGGAGTAGATCTCATATAATTGTCTTAATAGGCAGGATAAAAATCAAGGGCGGATGTGTCTCATCCTAACTGTTAATTTTGACTTATACCGGTGAGTCACATGTCTAACTTGATTTTTTATATCTCAAGCTAACTTTGTTGATTTGATCCATTCATTTTAACAGGGTAATCATGAACCATGTAATGGTGTTTTTCAGTGTTTAAAGAGAAGCTCTCTATAACCGATAATAGTATTAAAGTTCTTTGTTAATTTTGAATTATTTTCTCTAGTGTAATTAATCTTTGATGAGTTTTATTTTCAAATTTTGGTCAATTACATTAAATTAAAATTCATTTCATGTGGATGGGTTGGATTTACTTCACTAAGAGTCAATAATTCCTTAGATTTACCTTATTTTTGGGCTTAATCGAAAAAGTGGATGAACAGTGTGGATAAGACCCATGCATCACGGTGGCCACTCAAAGATCCTGCCCGTTCCCAGCTGGAGACGGGCGGGGTAGGACGCAATCTGCGTCCCAACGGCTCAGATTGAACGGCTACATTTGTCTGATTAGTGACACACTTATCTGCATAAGGTGCTATGCACATGAATAGCCTGTCTCACGCGCGTGGGCTTAGCGTCTCCGATGGAATTAATGGACACGCAAAGACACCGTTTCACGTACGTCGCGGCAAAGACTCCAACGTGTCTCGCCACCCGCTGGGGCCCACATGCTGAGATGGTCCGATAATTTAAACTCCTACTCTAGTCACTACCATGAATAAGAGTTCTTCCTATAATCAAGATTCATCGGTGATCCTATCCTTCGATTTTTAAAGTCGAATTCGAACCTTTGAAAATTTCCTTTTTTATCGTTCTGATTTCATCTACAGATAGAGACCATCACAATCATCCATTCAGTATATATGGACCGTATAGAATAGACACCAAAACATGGACAGTTCCGATTAATGGATCATTCATCACGTAGGCCCAACACACGGTGGATCGTGGAGTAAACTCTGTGGGGCCCACCATGATTTATATATTTTATCCACTCCGTCCATCCATTTTACCAGATAATTTTCGATCTTGATTCCAAAAATTAAGCATAACAAAATCTCAACTGGACCACACCACAGAAACAGTGTGAATTGAATGTACGTTGAAAATTTCTTGGGGCCACAGAAGTTTTGGATTAAGCTGATATTTGTGTTTTCTCTTCATCCATGCCTTTTTGATCTTATGAACAGGTTGGATAACGAATAAACACCACTGTGGGGCCTAGGAAGGTTTCAACGGTAGAAATCATTATTCCCACGGTTTCTTGTGATATGGTCCACTTTAGCTTTGGATATGCTTCAATTTTGGGTTCAACCGCTAAAATGAGCCAAAAAAATGGATGGACGGTGTGGATAAACCTCATACATTCACAGTGGGCCCAACAGAGTTTACTCAGTACCATAAAAGTGTACTGAGTAACTAGGCAAGCCGATTTCGTGCGGGCCTTACCGTGGGGACCCACCTTGATGTATGTCTTCAACATCCACCCCGTCCATCCGTTTTTCTAGATCATTTCAGGGCATAAGACCAAAAATGGAGCAGATCCAAATATCAGGTGGACCCGACTATAGGAAAGAGTGTTGATTAATCACTCCACCATTAAAAGCTTCCTAAGGCCCACCGTAATATTTATTTGCCATCCAACCTGTTGATAAGGTCACATAAACCTGGATGAAGGAAGAAAAACAAATATCAGGTTGATCCAAAACAGTCGTGGCCACAAGAATTTTTAATAGTCAATCACTACTATTTCCTATGCTATGGTCCACTTGAGATTTGAACCTGTTTCAATTTTTGGGCTCCTGTCCTAAAATGATCTATAAAAACTGACGGACAGCATGGATGTAGAATACATACATCAAAGCCAGAACCCCACTCTAAAATGATCTATAAAAACTGGTATATCCAATATAATGTGGCAAGTAAGCCATTATTCAGCATCACATGTATTTAATATTTCCAATCCCTCCAAATCTTAAGCAAAATAACAAAATAATCCTGTGGTTTTTATTTTTCTTATCATTTAAACAAGCAAAATTTCTACAATGTCATGTAATCCTATCTCCTTCTTGAACTATGTATTTCTTCACCTGCATTTCATTACTGAATCAGAAACAGTCAGCTCGTGTCAGTTTTTTTTTTTTTTTTTTTTTTTTTTTTTTTGGCATTTCGGTGATGGGAACTTCATTTGAATGTTGGGTTTCTGTAAAGTTATAAAAAAATAAATAAAATCACATGCGGTGGCCAAAGCTTTGAATGGTTCTGTTATGGATTCTGAAGCAGAACTGTATCCATGTCTACCTCAAACACTGAAATGATTGAGGAAACCGTCTTGAAAGGAAATGGTGTTTCATCTTTATCAGCAGGGAAAAGATGGCGTAACATGGTAAATGCAACAATGACACCACTAAGTACCTGAAATTCCAAAGAGGCAATGCCGACGGGTCAGCAATGCAGAGGTTGGAAGTAGGCATATGGAAATAAAGTGAGAACATGGTACACTAATTGTAATTGTGATATAATCTAGAGCCCTTCCCTGTTTTTCACCCAGTTGGCACATATGGGGCCCATCTTTAGGTGAGCCAGACCATTGAGCTTGAGCTCCCGTCATGGATGGACCATGCCCAAAAAGAAAAATATCTTCAATTGGACAACTCCAACTTTCAATCACGAATTTGATTAAGGGTGGGTTTGGCCACACCAAATATCATGAAATTTGATTCAATCAAACACACCCAAAAGAAAGAATGAATGAAAAAAAAGGGGGGGCAAATATGAGAAATCAACATCCCAGTAATTACATATCATATCATTGCAGTTAGAACATACCATATTGGAGCATAAGGCAATGACAAGTCCAGAAAAGGGTATGGCCACCTATAACAAAGATAATCACCATTAGAAAAGGTGTGAAATGGTTTCTCTTAAAATGAAGAATTGGTAAAAGAAAAAAATAAGATCACACATACCAAAGTGAGACACAAGCGTGGATGATCCATTGGAAAATGACATATAGAGCTGTCCACAAGACAAAGTAGGAGATCCGGAACCATGGGAACCACTGAAAGACAAATAAAAATGATCATGTTAAACTCACACAATAACTAGCTCATACGATTAATTATTTGGTAATGCTCACTGTTAGAGAAATAAAAATTGTATTTTATTTTCAGTGCTCAAGGGTTTGAAGGCGGGTGGACCCTATATGATGATGATGAGTGTGAATCTGTTCCTCCATCAGACTGTCTAAGAAGGGAGGGGGATGGGCAGTAGACTCAAAACAGGAGAAATCAGCCAAGAGAATCTAATACTACATTGTGGAGAAGAGTAAGAAATGAGGATTTGGGAAATTGGCAGTTATAGAGCTAATGACTTTCCTAACCTATTTTATTAAGAAAAAAGGTATGGTGCTGTGTCCCAAGGGAGCATCGAAAATAAAAATACATCTTTTATTTCTCTAACACTCGGCAATAAAAGAGCAACTCACCAAGCAATTCAATGCTGCATCGCCAAAGAGAAAGAAAGCATTCATCGAATGCATAACAATCAATAGCTGCCACACAACATAAGGTGAAAATACTTCATTAAAACAAAACAACTAAAGGTCTAACAAACAAAAGCAAGAATATATGTTCAATACCATTAAATATTAGAGGAAAAAAATATCAGAAGCTTGCATAAACACATCAATGCCGTGTGATTGTCCAAATATATTCTTCTTTTTAATATATAAGAATGGGACTTTGTTAACCTTCACCGACCCACATCAGTCAATGCAGCTATTGGTTTCGACCATCCATTAGAACATCCACTACTTGGGCCACTGCTCAAAATCTAGTGTCTGAAGAGAATCATGCAAAAAGCAGCCTATGGTGTTCATTAAGTGGATGGTCAAATGCAATTCTATTTACCTTTTTTCGGATGAGAACTGATCACCTACAACCAGTCATAGCATTACCTAACCTTCGATTGACAATGATTCCCCCTCATGAAAATGTCAAATACTTTCAAAGGCAAAAGCAGAAAACAAAAATTCAGGAGGCATAAAAAATTGTTAGTACCATACTATTCGTTGTAGGTGATCTGTTCTCCCAATTTCAACTTTTAGGCTAAAATCATATTGACCGCCCAATTAGGCTTTTTTTTAAATGCTTGATTCAAACTAATCAATCAATCTGGGTTTTGGGCAATAGTCTATCCAGGAGGTGGATGGTCCAGACTGATGCACCAATTCACCAATGCGGATCGGTGAAGGTTCACATGCTTCACCAATGTAGTGAAGGTTAACAAAACCATTAAAAAACATTTCTTTAAGGGTGCATTTGGTTGCACTAAGTATCATGAAATCTCAAATGCAACCTAAACAAGGGAAATGCACCATTAAGCATGCCTAATACATGAAACTAAAACCAGTTATGCAATATCACCATGCATGCATTGAAACATGCTAATTGATACAAGGAACGGAAGGATGAGGTAATACTTACGAAATTCAATTTATAATCTTTGAATTCAAGAAATGGAAAAATGATTAGCCAAAAGACAGTATCGGTGAGCACCACAGCACCTGCACACATCTGTTTATAACAACACAAGTCATTTCCTTGTTTTAGATTGCTTGCATAGGAAAATATGCGACTAACCACACAATATTACATCTTGTAGAGCATTTCCACAGTCCACTGCTTGTTATGCAACTGTATTTCCCAAGGAAATTGATTTGTTTTTCTTTGCCATTGTTTGGATAGTAGTTCTTTTTAATGGGGAAAACCAAAAAGAGCCCTCTACAGTCAGTTGGTGTCCCCAGTATAGGAAGGAAATGCCCATGGCTTAGGTTTTCTGGGAGAAATCAATTCACTTGAGAAAACGTGCAATAGTGACCATTGAATTTCATAGCTACTTTTTATAATACAAACAGTGGAAAACATGATATCCGTGGAATCTATTTCATTTGTAACCATTTCCAGCATCCCACATAGTGCCCATTTATTGTCAGGGGCGCACTCCGGTGGTACCGGGTAAATGTAGGACCCATGTGATGCGTTCACAACATCCAACCCGTTCATTAGATGTGTCAACCCAAAATACTCCTAGGGCCCAAAAATCATGCTGCACAGAATAGGGAACAAGCGGGGAGAGGACACCTACCTTTTGCATGGGGGGCCCACCTTATTGCATATATGGAATCCGGGTCATTCAGACTAGGACAAAATCAGGTTGTTTTGCAACTAAGGTGGGCTCCAGTGAAAATCAAGCTTCTCCCAACTTCTTACCTGTGCTGCAGCCCACCTCAGAGTTTTGTATCAAGCTGATTTTTGGGCTCTGGGGGGTTATTGAGGTGATGCGTCTGATGGACAGCTTGGATGTGATATATACATCACACAGGCCCCACATCTTCCCATTTGGTGGTACCGGTATCACTAGAGAACACCTCTTATTGCAAATAGCAAATTCAAAATTAGAAGGAAAATAATAATAAGCATCCTTTCTCCGTGTCAAACGGGATACTTAGACAGTATTGCTTATACCTTATTGATCGTGATTATAACCAGTTCTTGATTCCTAAGGTAGGTTTGTCCTACTCATGTTTACGTATATGTGTGTAATGGCTTAAACCACAATCAAATTTCTTAAAAAGAGAGAGATTCACCTGATAAATAATTTGAAAAGCATATCCCCAAATCCCTGCAATTTGACAAATGCGGTGTTCTTCACGGGTAGCCGAGTTTTTCATCATCCTGTGCCTATTTGCTTCTACCCCATGTGCAGGTCCCACATACATTCCTCGTTCTGCATCTGGCCTCGTATGCTCGACCCCATCGCCAGCAACTTTATTAAGATATTGATAGCATCCATAAATGGAGAGAGAGGCTCCGAGCTACAAATGAAGTTCAGATTATCAGCGACAAATCTTCCGTACAAGCTAAAAAATCCCAAGTAAGATGTTTGCTAAGCCTGCACATGTATATAACCCCTGTCATCTACATGCAGAATTTGTGCCAATATGGCACATGCATACGAGTCTGAGATTTAGAGGACTTGGGTGGCCCACACTGTCCAGAGCTGGCACAGAAATCAGGCCAGGTCACTCCTAAGATGCATGGATTTAAATAGCGGTTTTGGATTGCAACTCATCTAGGAACCGGAAAATGCCATGACTTGTGCCGACTAGTCATTTCTGCGGTCTGATGGTCTGTACCAGACAAAATGTTAAACCAGCCAAGGTGGGCCAAAACAAATAGGCATCTAGAAACAAGAAACGTGTAAGCCATCCATTTGTTTTGTACACTCTTGCCTATTTAGTTAAGTGGTTGGGCTTTTGGGACAAATGATCTAAACAATGCAACCCGTCTTATGAAAGCTCAGATCATGTAAAATGTGCCATATTGACACTTGCTCTGGTGAGTAGATGAGCTGGGTCATACACGTGTGTGGGCTTAGCAAACAAAGTAGACAAAAAAATGCCAGGGGCTTGGTTGGATTCGAGCAAAGTTGTGTCACAACTAGCAATCCATTGCATGCTGTTAGGGCTAGTTGGTCATGAACATGTTGCTGCTGACTAGTTGTTCCATCCCTTGTTATCAAACTGCCCGGACCATGGACAGGATAGATTGTGACGCATGCGGGGAACTTAAAGATTGGTTGGTGGAACATCTGACAAGTGCACATTGACACATGTGCTACATTTTTTTGTGCTTGAAGATTGATGGAGGCACCTATGTACATGTGGGATGCTGGAAGGTAGCACATGTGGAACATTGGAAAATGTCATAAATGTACACAGATAAGTGTAATCGTCATGTGCACCAAAACTCTAGTGTGTCCTTGGATGTAGTTCCACCTCTCCACAAAAAACACCCGATACATGGTCTAACGGTCATAGATCCATGACTAGTTGTCCAAAAGTGCATTGGTTCAACCATGGACATGTACGGTTGCCTCAACAGCTTGTTGGGACACAATTTTGCCTAAAATCCAAACAGCACCTAACAATCAACATATATAAAAGAAGGCATGTATTCAGTGAAAGACATCTGCACAAGAGACTCCTTGGAGTAGAAGGACATACCCCAAAATAAATAATAACCAATGTAAATGTCCATCTGCACATGACAAAAAAGCGCACAAAGTCAGTTGAACGGAAACAATGTCAATACATCAGAGTTAATATGAAAGTCAATTTTGAACAAATATTCGTATTTTTCTTGCTTATTGCACAAAAGAAGAAAGAAGAGTTTTGTATCACAGTGGATTTTTTTTTTTTTTTTTTTTTTTTTCCTTCTCTAGATCTGTTACAAGCAAAATGCTAGAAGCCATCAAAGACGAATGACAGAACAGAACAGGAAATTCTGTCATCAGTTTTAGGAAAAACGGTATCTTGAATAATCATTTCTGGAAGTACTAAATAAGGAAAACAGTGCTAATAGTCTAACAAACTGTTGTTTTATTGAAGAGAAACATTTGAGGGATTGAGAAATGCAAAATATTAATTTTGTAAATGTTAGAAGGATTACTAGATTTATGAGTCACAATGTCGTGCTCCTCCTTTTCACTTATTAATAGCTGAAAATGAAATCTATGAATGACACACACCATTGGAAAATGGGTAGCATGCTAGCAGCTATCAGGTTCTTTTGCACCAAATAGGTGCCCTACCACGGGTTGGGTCAACCTGTGAGCTAACCAACCAGACCTACTTAAAAACCAAGCTCAGGTTTAGTTTATCAGATTTCATGGGTTAGTAAACTTGTCCCATTTAAGCAAAGGTGTTAGGCTAGGGTTGACCTTTGCCTGAGATAACATGGCCTTCTCATATGTATAATCAGTGTTTAAAAAAATAATCAGTGTTTAACGCACATGTGCTTGCTTTAGTGATAGAGATGTGTGCAACCTTGCAAAAGTTCTAGGGCTTGATGGGGACATCTCGCGCACACGCATGCCCCCCCTTATGCACGTACGCAAGGAGGAGGAGGGCCCCACCATCGATCTAAATCGATGACGACGTCCAGGGAGGACCCCCTAGTTAGAGGACTGCGTTTTAATTCCTTGGAGTGGACCCGATCATCATGTGAATCCCACCATGGGTTCTCACGATCGTGGCCCACTATTCCAAACGATCTAGTACTTTGAGTTTTGGTTATTGTTGTTATTAGGAACATCATGAACGGTTTAGATTGTTTTGATTAGTTGTTAATTGTGGTTACTTCGTCTCTAAGTAATAGGTTGCGCACATGGCGCAAGTTTTGGGATATAAGATTTTATTATAAATAGGTACCCCTTGTAGTCTTTTTCCTAATTGAAGATTGGAAAAAATTTCTGCGTTTTTCCGCTCCTCTCCGAGTTATGAAAATCCAATTGGGTGCGAAGCCCTCCCTTCTTCGAAGGGCTAACTACCATGGTGCGAAGCCACATCCATCCTGATTCGCTCCCATCTTCTACCATCCATATTTCGTTTCTCCTACAATCCTTCCGCTGTAAACCCATCATTATTTTATAGTCATTCCTTCTCTACTGTAGAATTCTGAAATCTGACCCTGCAGGAGGGCTAAAACTTCAGCGGAGTACCACGCACGGACCTTACATCAGATCGGGCTGAAACTTGGAGGGTTTATAGCTCAGCCCTGGCTGACCAGCCCCAAGGAGGGGGTTTTTTGGGTTCGTGGGCCCCATGCACGTGCGTTAGGCCCTGCCTGTTGTCCACACCCGCGGGCGTGCTTCAGGTTCACTCTCTCCTCTCTTTCACTCCTCCCTTACCTGATTTCCATAACCCTAACCCTAGATTGTCCTAAATTCCCAATTTTTATACCATTTTCTTCAACCTTAGGGTTTCCCAAATTGAAACTTGGGAATCCCTTGGATTGGGGAAGTTATTCCTGTGCATGTTTGGTTGAATCTACTCTCCTTTGAGTATTGTTTGGTCTATAATTTTAATTGATCCAGCCCTAGCATGTGTAGGCCTAGACCCGCATAGATTCCCCTTGATTGAGTGCTTGACTTTATGTGGGACGTGGAATTTTGTATGGTTGTTTTGAACTAGTATGATCTAAAGCCTGAAACCTCTCATATCATGTTTAAAATTTCATGTCCTGCATCAGGGCTCAAGTCCCAAGTAAATTTTTTTTTTTTTTTTTTTTGTAAGCAGGACGAGTCAGTTGGACCTGGTCTTAAAAGAATCTACTCATGAGATGGGCCAAGTCATCTCAGGGGTCAGGCTTGGATTCTAGGTTTCGTTTTTGCAAACAGGTCGGGCTCTTACTGACCCTAACATGACCCATTGCCACCCCCATGAATATGCCCTTACAAGTTTCCCTTCACCTTCAGAAATACTAAGTTATTGCCCAAGCTAATCAAGCAGCATATTTCCAACTCCGTATGCATGAAAACAAGAATTTCATATACATATGGATTCTTCAGAATTCGGGTATTAGAAAACATGAAAAAGGGGACTCTTAGTAGAAGCTACATTACAAGAAAACATTGCATGAATCAAACGACAAGCTAATTAAGGGTTCTCCATGGCATTCCCATCTAACTACTACAGAGGTTATCTGCCAGGCGCCGTCTCCATACACACCTTTACACACAGCACATGTGCCAATGTGACACACATGTGGGACATCTAGCACATACATAATGCGGGTCCCATCATGAAGATTGCATACTTAAAAACTCAGGCCAGCCCAAATGTGGATCATCCGCTTGACAGCTTCAGACACCCCACATAGTACCACTTAGGTTGGTGCCTGGGGGGCATGCTGTGTGTACACTGTAAATGTGCATATGCGGCATTGGGGCTAACAAACCTCTACGTCACAACATCCAACCCGCTTCCAAAAAAAATAGTTCCAAGAATTTTTCTTAATTACATCAACCATAAGTAAATCTGTTACTATGCGAGCAAATCAAGTTAGAGAGTTTGCTTACTGAGTGTAGAAGTAAAATATGCCACCTCCATCAACAAGGGTGTTGGCTATCAGCAAAGGCAAGAGCACAAAAAATGCGACGATGCGGAAAGCAAGCAGCCAACCAGGATGGATTTCTTTCAGGCAAGGCCTCCAGGACTCCTCGTTGCATAAGAAACCCACCCGTTCTTGTTGGGTTTCGCCTCTGTCGTGCCTTGCGGCATTGGAACCTTCATATTTCCATATCAAAACCGATGCTGCAATCACCGACGACAGTATCCAGGTTGCGCAGATCCCCGCTCTCCAGTTCAACCAATAATGCGAGTTGGTCGTATCGGCAGTCATGATTGGCTGCCAAGAATTTTTCGAAGATCCTGCTACCCAATTCATGGTCAATACTCTAGTGTCTAATGAACTTGTTTGTTTATTTTCGAAATCTTCAAATATCAAAGCAGGAAAAAAGGGAGTTTGCATTACCCAATTCCAAGGGAATCAATAAATATGGAAATCTTTTTAGTTGATAACTGTAATTTATGGATTTCGTTGAAACAATCCAAATGAATGGGTTCCAAATCATGAAATTCAGAACAAATTTTCTAAAAAATATGATTAAATCAAATTCCCCAAATAAAGGGTGACATTAAAAACAGGTGTAAAACCAAGAAATACTAATTCTTTACAAATTATTCACCCCCCAAATCAAATCCATGACAAACCCCACCAAAACCCAAAAATCAATTACCCAACAGTTCCAAAATCAACCTCTCGTGAAAAAACCATTTTGTATTAAAAACCCAAATAAAGAAAAAAAAAAAAATCAAATCAAATCAAAAGCTCAAACAAACACTCCATCTCTATCAAGCAACTAAGAATCCAAAACTCTAATAAAGAAAACTAGATTGTTAAAAAATAAAAACTACTCTAAAGGGCCAAAGACCCAATTAACATAAAAAACCAATCAAAAAGACCCAAACTCAGTTGGATTTATTTATTTTTTTCTCTTTTCTTTTTTCCCTCCTCTCAATCTCTCATAGCATCTATATATAACAGTTATATTTCCTCAAATGAAGCTTTAAAAAAATCATTTTTTTCCCAACACAAGAACATTCCTCTATGAAATGACACCCCATCAACATACAAATCAATAAAAAAGACCAAATCCCAGTTGGGTTTTTTTTTTTTCCTTCTCTTAGTCTCTCAAAGCCTCGTGCATTTAGACCTCGAAATAATTAAATTAGAATAGATTCGTAACTTTAGGTGGGTTTTTTCAATGGAAGAAAATACCATTAATAAAAGGATTAAAGAAGAAGCCAATATTAGTAAAGGAAAGCTGGATACTTACATGATGTAAAAGCAACAAAACTGGCGGTGTCAATGGGATGCTTTGCTTCTTTGCTTTGCAGAGAGAGAGAGAGAGAGAGAGAGAGAGAGAGCCAAAAAAAAAAAAGCTTTGAGAATAAGCTACCCTTTTTAGAGAGAGAGCGAGAGAGAGACAGAGAGAGAGAGAGCCAAAAAAAAAAAAAGAGGAATGCTTTGCGAAAAAATAATGAACGTTCCTACAATGCTGGTTTGCCACAGACTAAGTAAATGGTGATAACTCTTCCTATGCACAGATGGCATTTATCAATGTCGATCTGAACCGCCCAAGTTGTGGGCCCCATTGTAAATGGATTGCCTCTTAAAAATCACCTTGATTGAATTATCTCAAAAGTCTGATCCGCCCACTAAACCTAGAGCCCTGACCATTTTCTTTTGATCCATCCACAGGTCGAACCTATGCTTGCATCTGTCTAAAGGCCCATCAAGCAGTCGTGACTCCTTGGCTAATGGGCTACAATGGACGTGTATCATGGTTTTATGACCTGCGACTCAGGTCGAATCATTTGGTCATGAGAGCAGTTACACCTCAACTGAGTTGGGGTAACTCGTTGGACCGTTGTGATTGTTGGGTAGTGACAATCAGCAACTGGGTCCACTATTTGGACGGTTAGGATTGGCCACAGATGAGTCACCACAACTTAGTGGTTTGTGACAAACGCATAGGAACTGTTGTCCATACAGAAATAGTAGATTTTGCCGCCTTTTTCCTTACAGGAGTCTTTGCGGTCTTTTTCCTTGCTTCAGATTTTGAATAGTGAGATTCTAATATATTGATTTTATATTAGATTGTTCAGCGGATTGCTTGGAAATGATATCTCTGTCTAGATTCTATACTGCTCAGGGGCAAATTGTGTCAATTATCAGCTCATCTATGGTGACGTGTCAATAGTTCACACCAATATATTGAGACCGTCCATCTTATGAGCCGGATGTGGATGGTGCGTATCCCGAAGATTGCACTGTTCGAACCATCATGAACCGCTTGACTTCGCCCGATGAATTTGGACCGTCCATTTTCATTTTTGGGTGTACAGTTGTTGGTCTCCGATCGAACCGTCATGCTTTTAAAAAAATAAAAAATAAAAAATAATAGGAACCGTTGCTAGTCTTTGGGTGACAGTGTCCATTTGCATGCACCATGTAAAGGGATAGAATTGGCTACGCAATGTAATTTGGATCATGGGCCGATCACTGTTGGAATAACCAAATGGACGGTCTCGATCTGATCCTTGTGTGCCATGTATTCACAATGACATGCACGCACGGAATCTGCTCCCAGAAGGAGCAACGGCTCAGATTCAACAGATAATGATTCAACGGCTACATTTGTCTGATTTGTGACACTCTTATATGTATGAGTTAAGATGATCTTTACTAAGTCCAGACGCGTGCACTAAGCAAATCACTTACACGCCGCCAAATGTGCTACTGTCGCATGTGGGCAGGAAATCTAAGCCGTCTGTCTGATGATTCACATCATTTTCATTCTATGGCGCAAAAACATGCCCAGTTATATGAACAGGTGGACCACACTTTACAAAAGGATGGATGGATGGGAAAACTTTATGGGAGTTTTTTGCAAGTCTTTCTTCTACTTTAACATTCTGGGGCGAGTTTAGAATTATATATATACGATGGGCTCTACGTGACTGACGGATTAGATCTTATCCCCGTGTGATATGTTGGCACATGTGGTGGCATGCATATGAACAACTGATGTAGAGCAGATCGCAGAAATAGATGGCCTAAAGAAGGGCCGATCGGAGGCGGAAATGATCTGGACCGTTGGAACCTTAAATCAGTCATATATCTCACAAACGACATGGATGAGTTCTTCGACATGATGTTATATATGATTTTGGGTAGGAGAACCACTTAAGCTAACTAAACCCCACTACCCCAGGTTGCCTACTACCGGTTGGTGAGATTCCATCCAATTGATGGTCAAAAGTCTCATTTTTTTTATTTTTTATTTTTGTTTTACAGTAAATAGTAAATTTTACTTCAAGTATAACTTTTGATTAACGTAGAAGTTGTGCCAATATGAAAAGGACTTAAAAACTTAGAAAAATAACTTGGTTGGGCCAAATATAAGACTTACTATTGTTTGGTAAAAGAGTCTGGTTAGAATAGAGGCGGTCTATAAATAATAAATTTATTATTTATTGTAAGTCATATTTCTGGGTGTTTGAGTTGGAGTCTAAGTCTAAAACTTCGTCTTATGTTTGAGCTCATTATTTAAAGGGTTGTAATTTTGTTGTTTTAATCATCAATCAAATTATTTTGAATTTATTAGGAATTATTTCTGCTTTTATCCCTCGTGAATTCGAGGAAGCTCTGTGAGGAGTTTAGAAAACTTCGTGGATTTGGAGTAGCTATCCCTTAAGGAAGATGGTGATCGACCTTATCACATCCATCCTTGCACTAATTGGTATTAGAGCAAGGACTATCCTCGGGCCAAAGGTAACTAACGACATAACATACCAAAATCATATGGACGATGATCAAGGGATTTGTTATCTATCAGAAAGAATGAAAGCTTTCTACCGGGAGAGTCAGTTAATCATGTAAGGGCTCCCAGTAATCTTCGATCATATTGCGGATGTGCTAATTCCGCCCCAAGCCCAAGGTGATGCTCAGACGCCTGTGATCATTGTACGATACAACCCAATTTTCTATATAGCACTTCCGGAAGCAAATCGCAAGGTTATCGAAGATGAGTCGAGTTCCAGCGACGAGAATATCGGTGGCATCATTGCATGACGACCAACTGATGGTGACGAATGACTAGATCGTGTTGAAAGAGACTATCAATAAAAGGTTGAACTTCCCATTGTTAATGACTTATTATGTTTTGAAGACTTCCTCAATTGGTTAGCTAAGGTAGAGCGATATTTTGATTACATGGATGTGCCGAAAGAAAAAAAAAAAAAGAAAAAAAAAGTGAAGTTAATTGTGTTCAAATTGAAATATGGTGCTTGTGCATGATGGGAGCAATTACACCTCTCACGTGTCCAACAAAACAAAGCGTTCATCCGATCATGGTCGTGGATGAGATGCCTTCTTCAATCATAATTCATCCCTAGTGGTTACGAGCATGTGTTGTTTTAGTAATATTAAAATTGTCGGTAGGGGAATCGGATCATCACAAATTGCATCGAAAAATTCCAGCTATTGGCAACACAGAATGATTTGTCGGTGATCGAATCGCAAAAGGTAACACAATTCAATGCGGCTTACAACCGAAAATTCATGATCGAGTTTAGATGCAGTCAGTCAGGACCGTGGATGAAGCGGCTCAGTTGGCAGGTAGGGCGGAGACACAACTTGCAAGAGTCCCTACTCGGCCTTATCCTTTCACTTGGGCCTCCTAACAGGTTCCACGCAGGATTCAACACTGGCCAAAGTAAATGAACAAGTAAGAGGGCGTCATCAACCTCCTACAACTACAAACCAGACATGAGTAGTCCATTTACGCCTCAACGTGCAACACCTACAACAGTAGGTCCGAGTAGAATTCCAAATCCTTATGGTCGACCAAGGCTAGACATTATCACTGTTATGATCAACTAGGCCACTTATCAAACACCTGCCTTCAATGCACCACAACCCACTTAGCCATTACGAAATGGAGCGTTGAAGGTGAGGCAGCGGAAGAACACCCTGAATTTGAAGAAAATGAACAAGTTGTTGAGGGATCTAATGATGAAGAATAGATGGCTAAGGATCATGATAAATCATTGGTTATGATACAGTTATTATACACTCCAAGGAATGAGGTGCACCCGCAATGGCACAATATTTTTCGCACGCGGTATACCGTCAATGACGAGATCTGTGATGTAATAATAGATAGTAGTAGTAGCGAAAATATCATCTCAAAGGTGATGGTGTGTAAGTTGCGATTACTTACGACAAAATATCATTCCCCTTACTTGATTGGCTAGAAAAAACATGTAAATGAAACCAAACTAATTAAACAATGCACTTTTTCAATTCTACATGTATAGTCCACTTGAGACTTAAATCTTATTAGAATCACATCCTAAAATAAGATGAAAAACATATGGACGGTGTGTGTGTGTGTATATATATATATATATAACATCAAGGTGGGCCCCACACGGTTAGGGTAACACCCACCCAGATGTTACGCGGGTAGCAGTTAATATGCTGCCTTTAAGGAGACAGGCATTCTTTACGAAATGAGAGGGGAAAAAAAAAAGACATGCTACTCGCAAGAGTACGTCGAATTGCAGTACACAGGACGTACGTACAATCTATGTGGGCCCATCTTACAACAACCGAACCCATTAATTCGAATGATTTGGTGGGCCACGCACTTGCAACTGAATGGACAGTTGAAACGGAAAGGACAAAGGTCCAAGTCAACAAGTCCATTGGACGGCTAGGATGTGCAATATAAAAAGTTTCTCTCTTTGGAAGAGATGGTTTGATTACACAAAACTAGTTGGACGATGCAATCGTCCAACATGTGCTAAATGCCAGTGTGTAGAGCATATACAACATCCAAGCCGTCCAAAAGGTCGGCCTCACCATGAAGAACATACGGTAAAAAAATCAGACCGATCCACAAGTCAGGCGGCCACACCTTAGAAAACACTGGACAATAATCAATCTGGTCATAAACACTCGTGTGGCCCAACTGATGATAGGATCAAGTTGGTTTTTGCATCTTTTGTTCGTCATGGTGGGCCATCCTGCTGTATAAGTGGACCCATGGTTCAGTGATCCTAAAGCCAGTACTTCTTCAATGGTAGTAGTTGAGAGAGAGAGAGAGAGAGAGAGAGAGAGAGAGAGAGAAACCTTTCATCATCGCTGGGAATAGCTTCGTTTGATGATTGTCAGCTACAAGGCTTCGTTTGATGATTGTCGGCCGAGAGAGAGAGAGAGAGAGAGAGAGAGAGAGAGAGAGAGTAAAATGAAGTGAACGCGGTCACACAAGAGTTTTGAGATGCGGATTACGTGAGAGAGAGAGTAAAATGACGTGAATGCGGTCTCACAAGAGTTTTGAGATGCGGATTACGTGAGTCAGGGGTTACTGCATAGTCGGTGTGGCCCTGACCGTGGGTCCCACCTCAATGTATGTCTTGTATATCTGTGGATGACTTTAGAAGAATGAAAAAAGATTTTCAATGGCTATCATTCAAATCTAAAATCAAAGCTAGGACCATCTTTAAAGTATGATTATCAGTTCATAGTTTATTTATGGTAGATGTTTAAATCATAGGACCATCTTTGAAGTATGATTATCGGTTAATAGCTTATTTACGATAGGAAAGAGAATATAGACGGTTTAAATCATAGGACCCTATCATCATGAAAGCATCGGTGGGCTGCGACGTACGCTAATGGTAATTCGCGACGGAGGCAACCAGTAGTCATGAGTCACGACAAAACTATGTGCAACCTTCCGCGCTTGAGCTTATTCAAATCAGAATTGATCATCTGAAAGCAAATGCACCAGAAATATCTTTGCCGAAAACGTGCCATTTTTGTAGGAAATCCGTACCATGAAAAATATGGGGCCCACCATGATGATCATCCAAAACAAAAATCATGCTGTCTGCCTCATAGGTGGGCCACACCAATGAAATAAATGGAAATCCGCTGGTCTGACTCATTGTACAGGTGTGATTTACATGAAGAATTTAACATACTGATTTTCTATTGGAGTGATCTTCATGGTGGGTCCTACCATTTTGATGGTACAGATTTCCTACCGTTGCCTGTGGGAGATCGGTTCCACTCCACATTACAATTTTAGTGCCGTTACCCGAGGCAGGATGAGATGCAACCGACTCGTCAGGGAGCGGATTAAGCGTTACCCGGGTATCACGTTAGTCGGTGTTTCCCCCACCGTGGGGCCCACCTTTATGTATATTTTGTTTATCCACGCCGTTCATCAGTTTTTCAGATCATTTTAGAACATGAACCAAAAAAATGAAGCAGATACAATTCTCAAGTAGACCAAACCACAGGAAACAGTAGTCATTGATCAATGTCCACCCTTATAATTTTCCTAGTTCCACCCTAGTGTTTATTTTCCATCTAACCTGTTTATAATGTCATACAGATGTGGATTAATGTAATATATATATATATATATATCAGTTTTATCTGATACTTTAGTGGCCCTAAGAAGTTTTTAATGGTGGGCATTCAATACCTACAGTGTCGTCCACCTGAGATTTGGATGTGTTTCATTTTTCGGACCATAGCCTTAAATGATCTGGAAAAACTGATAGACGGCATGGATATTCAATAGATACATAAAGGTAGGCCCCAGAGTTAGGGAAACACCCCCTAACGTGGTACCGGGTAGCACCTAATCCGCTCCAGAATCTTTCCAGGTAGCAAGTAAATGACACCACAACAATGCCACTTTGTTGGCACTCATCCCGCACGTGAGAAGTTTGGGTACGTGTGAAAGATCCCAGCTGCTCATCAGGCAGACCGACCAGTTAGATGCCTTTTCTCGGACGCGGATTTCCTGCGAAGGCCTTTCGCAGGAAGTTCCTGCGCTGGGAACGCAGGTGGGGCCCACTGGGATGTTTGTGAGAAATCCTCACCGTCCATCCGTTTTTTAAGTTCATTTGAGGACATGAGGTCAAAAATGAACCGTATACAATGCTCAAGTGGGCGGAAAACGTGATAATTAAACGTCCACAGTTGAAATATTGGTGGGGCCACAGAAGTTTTGAATCATGCTAATATTTATGTTTTCAGTTCATCCCAGTAGGAATGACGTTATTAACAGTATGGATGGCATCTAAACATCACTGTCCAACCCAGGGAAGTTTCAATGGTAAGAATTTCCTTAATTATCTTTTCATTTAGTACGACCCACTTGAGTATTGTATATGGTTCAATTTTGGTCTAATCTCCTAAAATTATCTTACAAAACGGATTGACAGAGTGGATTCCTGAGAAACATCACGGTGGGCCCCACCTAAGATCCCAGCGCAGGAACTTCCTGCGAAAGGCTTTCGCAGGAAATCCGTGTCCCCTTTTCTGGACAATCAGGCTAATCCGGTCCGTCCAAACTTAGAATTGGGCCATTGGTCGGTTTATATGAGATGCCTGTGTCCTTTGTAGAGACGTGGCCCACCAGATGGTCAGGCCAGCCTACTTTTAGATAAGGCATCAACTAAGTGGAGCCCACAAAGGTCGATCTCACACATGTGCAGTGCTGCCAGGTGTAAGTGGCGAGTGTGCAAGAAAAGGTTACGTACGCGCGTGAGCTTTATTTCTTGCCGTTCAAGTTCATGCATGACTTGCTTGAGTTTATTTTCGTGTTGCTCAAGTTAATGCCGCGAAATGCCGACGGTGCCCGGTGGACCTATCGGTTTTATCTAAGCCGTCCATCCTTTTTCTAATCATTTTAGAATATGAACCCAAAAAGGATGGAAATACAAGGCTCAAGTGGACCACACCACAGGGACTAGTGGTGATAATAACGCCCACCGTTTAAACCTTTCTAGGGCCCACCCGAGATGTTCATTTGCCATCCAACCCGTTCATAGGGTCACAAGAGCCTCCTTGGAGTAGAAGGACATACCCCAAAATAAATAATAACCAACGTAAATTTCCATCTTCCCATCACTGAAAAGTGCACAAAGTTGAAAGGGAACAATGTTAATAAATTAAAGTTAATGTGAAAGTAGATTTTGAATAAATATTCATATTTTATTAGCTTATTAAACAAATGGAGAAAGAAGAGTTTTGTATCACAGTCTTTTATTTTCCTTTTCTATATATGTGACGCAGGGAGGGATGGGATGAGGTTGATCACTGTCTTCCCAAGAGAATAACTACTCCGAATCTATATAGCTCTTTAAACTCTTTAGGGCGTGTTTGGACGGGCCTATCCCATGGGATTGGATTGTATTAGGGTGGATGGCAAGTAATGATGGTTGTGTCAGGGGATTGCTGGGGATTGCTATATCCAAGGAATTCACCACCGAGTATGTTTGGCTCGCCTGTCCAATCCCGAGATTACGTCAGCCAATCCCGGGATTGCTCCGTCTAACCAAACATGTCCCAAGCAAAATAGATGGGATTAAGAGGGATTGAGTGGATTTCAAGCTAATGATGGTGATGTCAGTGGATTGCTGGCAATCCCATGGGATTGCTATATTCAACTTCTGCCTGTTTGGCACGCCCGGCCAAATCCCGAGATTGCTCCTTCCGATCCATCCTAATACAACCTAATCTCATCCACCCTGCCCGGCCAAACAAGCTTGGTTAGATGGAGCAATCCCGGGATTGGCTGACGTAATCCCGGGATTGGCAAGGCGAGCCAAACATACTCAGTGGTGAATTCCCTGGATATAGCAATCCCATGGGATTGCCAGCAATCCACTGACACAACCATCATAACTTGCCATCCACCCTAATACAATCCAATCCCATGGGATGGGCCTGTCCAAACACGCCCTAAGGGAGTTTTGTCGAATCCATGAGGGATAAACGGTAGAAATAATTTCTAATAAATTTGAAATAAATTAATTGATAATAAAAGAAAAAATGAAATTATAATCATTTAAATAACGAGGTCAAATCTAAGATGGAGTTTTAGACTCAACTCTTTAAAAATGTGACATACTGTAGATAGTAAACTTACTATTTATAGGTAGTTACATTCCTACTAGACAATGGTGACTAGACTTTATGGGTTTCGGCCAAAAATAATAAGCATCCAATTTAACCTAATCAATAATCATGTTGTTCATCTAACTTTTCAAAGTCTTTTTCACATTTGGCATGACTCCCGCAACTCAAAAGATCAAAAGTTATATGTCAACTAAAATTTATTACTTATAGTAAAAACAAATTTAAAATGGACTTTTGACCGTCGATTTGATTGAATCTTGCAAATCAGTGTGGGCAACCTAGCATAGCGGGGTTAATTGGCCAAAGTAGCTTCTCCTATCCCAAAATCATAAATGATATATCGAAAAACTCATCCCTGTTTACGAGATGTGATTGTTCTAATGTTCATTTCTACCTCCGATCGAATCTTCTCTGGTCTATCCTTGCCATGAAAAGTATCCGTGACCCACTCTACGTCAATCTCTTACAAGCAAAATGCTGGAAGCCATCAAAGAGGAATTACATAAAGAACAAGAAATTCTGATCTGTTTTAGGTAAAAAAACGGTATCTTGAAAAATAATTTCCAAAAGTACCAAATGAGGGAAAAAATGCTAAGACTCTGACAAATCATTTTTTTTAAATGAAGATAAACATTTCAAGAATTGAATTGAGAAATGAAAGTTAAAAGGAACTATTAGATTTATGAGTCACAATGAAATCTATGAATGACATACACCATTGGAAAAAGGGTAGCAGGCTATCAGCTATCAGGTTCTTTTGCACCAAATAGGTGCTCTACCATGGGTCAGGTCAGTAAATATGGCCCATTGAAGCAAACGTGTTGAGCTAGAGGTGACCTTTGCCTGACCTGACATGGCCCTCTCATACACATTATCTATGTATAATATACAACCTGACATGGCCCATTTTTAAGTAGAGATCATGTGTGCAACCTTACAAAAGCTCTGGGACTTGAGTCCCAAGTACAATTTTTGTTGTACATGGGACAGGTTGGGTTGGGCCAGCTGGACTTAAAGGAATCTACTCATCAGATGGGCCAAGTCATCTCAGGGGTCTGGATTGGATCCTGGGCTTGTTTTAGTAAACAGGTCAGGCTCTAGTGACCCTGACCCAACCCATGTTCTACCCCATGAATATGCCCTTAGAAATTTCCCTTCACCTTCAGAAATACTAAGTGATTGCCCAAGCTAATCAAACAGCACCTTTCCAACTCCACATGCATGCAAAACAAGAATTTCATAAACACATGGATTCTTTGGAATACGGATATTAGAAAACATGAAAAGTGGGACTCTCAACAGAAGCTATATTACAAGAAAATATTTCATGAATTGAAGAACAAGCTAATGAAGAGTTTTCCTTGGCATTCCCAGGTGCCCTCTCCTTGTGACATACATGTGAGACATACATAAGGTGGATCCCTCTATGAAGATAGTATACTTAAAAAATCAAGCCAGTCCACATGTGGAATGCTTGATAAGTGGACTGATCCGTTTTTGTGGCTGATCATCTGCATGACAGGGTCCAGCTTAAGCATGGTTCAGATACCACACATACCACTTAGGTTGGTGGGGCTAACAAACCTCTACGTCGCTACATATACCTGCTTCCTAAAAAGACATAGTTATGAGATTTTTTTTCTTAATTACATCTACCATAAGTAAATCTGTTACTATGCGATCAAATCAAGTTATAGAGTTGGCTTACTGAGTATAAAAGTAAAATATGAACCGTTCATCGATAAAAATGTTGATGCATGATAAGAAATGATAAGAGCGTGAAGAATGCAACAATGTGAAAAGCAAGCAGCCAACCAGGATGGATTTCTTTCAGGCAAGGCCTCCAAAACTCCTTGTTGCATGACAAACCCACCCTTTCTTGTTGGGTCTCTCCACTACTTTGCCTTCAATATCAAAACTGATGCTCCAATCACCGATGCCAGTATCCAGATTGAGCAGACCCCAACTCCCAAGTTCAACCAATAATGTGAGTTGGTTGCATCGGCAGTCATGACCAGCTCCCTCTCTCCCTCCCCCATTGGTAATAGATCTTGCTACTAGCTCCTTTTCATGAGCCCACTTCTATGGCTCACCTAATACATGGTTTTCTACGGGAATCAACCATAAGCTTTAGTGAGATGGTCTTAATCCAATAATGTACTTTAAAATACACTCTTATATGCCATTTAAATGTTTTTTTTAAAGGAATTACTTCTCTAAAGTAGAATTACTTCCCTGAACTATCCCATGTATGAATATTCAATTATAGTATATAAACCATTTATAGGCTGCCCAAACATTGTAAATTAATTTACTTGTTAATTATTTACAACTTAAATCATTTATAGGCATCCAAACGATCCCTTATGAATTTCACTGATACTATCCGAAAAAATGAGTCCCAAATCATGAAATTCAGAACAAATTTTCAAAAAAAAAAAAAAATGATTAAATCAAATTCCCCATAATAAAGGATGACATTAAAGCAGGTGTAAAACCAATAACTACTAGCTAATTCTATACAAATCATCCAACACCAAATCAAATCCATGACAAACCCCAATAAAATAAAATAAAAATCAATTGCCCAACAGTCACAAAAACAACCTCATGAAAAAATCAATATGTATAAAAAAAGCCCAAATAAAGAAAATTAAAAATCAAATCAAATCAAAAGCCCAAACAAACAATCCATCTCTTTCAATGTCATCCTTCCTGGAGTACTTGTGTTTAAAAAAAAAAAAAAAAAAACTTTGCTAAGATCATACGGGTGTACTAAGCGCACCCATCTGCACGACAGCAAATGTGCTGTAGTGGCAATAGGCATCACATCCAAGCCGTCCATTGGGTGACTCATCTTCATTCAGTGATCAACATGTCTGTCATGGAAAAAGTTTCAACGGGTAAATTACTTATTTAAAATTAATAATTAAATTAATTTAAATTGAAAAGGTAACTTATTAACTTAATATAAGTTGAAAGTTATTTATTGGTAGCACCCACACGGGCCCTACACATTATAGTCAGCTCCAAGAAAGTTTCAACGGTGGACATTTCTATTCCCACTGTTTCGTTTGGTGTGGCCCACCTGAGATGGAAGCGGATTGCTTGTCAATTGTCATAGGGTTGTGGTGGGAGCCACAGAGATGTCCGTTTGGTGTGGCCCACCTGAGATGTCCGTTTGGTGCTTCTGTTGGAAGCGGATTGCTTGTCACACAGGGCAAAGGGATATTCCTGTGCCCCAGGGTTGTGGGGGGCCCACAGAGATATTTGTGATAAATCCACTCCGTCCATCTGTTTTGCAGGATCACAAAAGGACAAGAGCCTAAAAACTAGGCCGAACCAAAACTCAATTAGTCCACACTACAAAGAAAAGTGGACATGGGACGTCCACAATTAAAACCTTCTTAGGGCCCACCGTAGTTTTGGATCACATTGATATTTACTCTTCCCCATCATCCTGGTTGGAATCACCCTATGAACGGGTTAGATTCCATATAAAAATAACAACGGTCCCCAAGAATGTTTCAATGGTGGGCCTCCCTTCCCTGTGGTGTGGTACACTAAAGTTATCCAAAGACCCGATTTTTGTTCTCATGTCCTTAAATGAGCTGGCCCAAATGATGTAGGGCCTGGATGTAATACCCATCACGGTGGGCCCCACGGTAGGAAATTTTTGTCCGAGTGGTATGCCCACGTGCAATCACATGGCAGTAAATACGTGTGTAGATGTGGAAAGAGAGTTGGTGTGGTGGAGTTAAGGAGTTGGGAACATTGGAAGGAGATAAGGGACCCAAAATGGAAGGCTGGGAAGAAAAGGTAGTGTGTATATGTGGGGCCAAAATGGTCAATTGAAATGGACCACCCTCACCTGACCTGTATGAAAGACAAAACTGGAGGGCTCATGGCTAAAAAAATGCCTCTTATTTCCTCCCAAAGAACCTTCTAGAAACATCAACTTCCCTCGTATATGGAAACCCGACAGCAACACCCTCGTTATGTGAGAGAAAGAAGCCAGTTACTCTGCAAGGGACGTGACTTGGCCGTGGCCTCGGCCACAAGAAGTTTATGTGGTCTGAAGCTGTTTAGGGTCCACATGGATGCCTTTAATTAAATCTAATCCGTCCATCAGTTTCGCAAGACCACAATAGTACAAAAATGCAAAAATCAGGCAGATTCAAAACTCAAGTGGACCTCACCATACCAAACAATGGGGATTAAATCCTACCATTGGAAACTCTGTGGGGCCGTAGAAGTCTTGATATTTGTATTTGACGTTTATCTGAGTGTAATAACCCTATGAACGGTTTGGATGGCATACAAACATCATGGTATTTTCACTCCTTTCAGATTGTGGATAAGCTTATGTTACAAGTATTGGGCGTGGGTCCACCAGGTGTGAGTATGCTATCCAACCTTACATTAGGTAGGCCCCACCGTGAAATTCAAATCACGTGAGCAATGTGAGGATGATGGGATGTCATAAAAACTAGGATTGTACGGTCAAAAGGACATCATAAAAACAATGGACAAACATATAGAAACCAAATTCACATGGTGGGCCACGTGATGGCTGTAACTAGGGGTGTACACGAACCGAGCTAGCTCGGTTAACACGCTCGACTCGAAAAAGCTCGATTCAACTCGGTTGGAAGATGAGTTTGAGTCAAGTCGAGTTGATTTTTTTAGCCCGAAAACGAGTTCTTTCTTTTCGTTTTTATATTTGTTTGGTAGGATATAGCACATCTGATTAGTTGCTGGACCAGATTCTTGACTATAGCATAGCTGGACCTAAGAGCTGTGAATAATGGCCATATACCATGGTTTTAGGACATCGATGAGTCCGAACGACTTGGCCGAGCCTCCAATTTGGAGACAAGTCAACTCTAATTTGATGTAGATATAACCATACGGACCTAAAGACAATTGTGTCTTATCAAACGACGCCCACGTATGTTATTTGTTTTCATAGGTTAGCCATTGGTTTAGGACATGTACTGCCCCATCACGTGGATGAGAGTTTCTCTTGAGTGGCCGTGCATCGGTGATGGTTATTTGCTCCTCCACACGAATGTGAATAATGAGTTGTGATATTAGGCTAACTTAGCATAGTCATCACTCCACTCCTCAAATATTTTTGGATATGGAGACCATGCAAAACGTTATAATGTATCAATCAAACTTATCGTTTGGTGTGACTGTGTTTCAGTCGATACAAATAATACCCCAAATTTTTTTTTATGCATGAGTAGGTACATGAGTGCTTTCCTAAGTGTGAATTTTAGCGAGTAGAATTTTTTAAAAAAATATTTAGATGGACGCATACACACACACACTTAAACTGATCACGTACATACTATTATAAACTTCAGACCTTTATATATCTTCATATACATGCTATTCATCAAACCAACTATCTAGACAACTAATCATTATACTAGGTTATGATATCTGATTGTCTACTTCACTTTTAGATCACCTGGTTATAGTAAACCAACTACGAGATTTTCATATATACTCGTACACCCCTTCATTCGAGAATTTAATTCATGCATTCATTTTACTTGACACACTTAACCTACCGTGAGAATCAAAGGGTAAGAACCTTGCTCATATATATATATATATATATATATATACACACACACACACACACACACACACACACACACACACACACACACACACACACACACACACACACACACACACACACACACACACACACACACACACACACACACACACAGAGAGAGAGAGAGAGAGAGAAGAGAGAGAGAGAGTTATGTGATGTGGCATGAAATCCCAAGGGACAAATTTTCACCCTGACCTAAAATTTTGGTGGCCCATAGCAAAGAGAAATGCAAATCAAGAGAGGAAACTATTTTCATTTTTTATGGTCCACCAAAGTTTTGCATCAAAGTAAAAAATTAGGCTCGAGGTGTTTCATGAGGTGTTGCTTCACGTGGACCATTCAAATTTTAGAGTCAAATCACGTATGATAAGTTCTCAAAAAAATTTGCACGAGTTTCGTGTGAACTGGTGCACAAGTGAGCATTCGAATATATATACATATTCAGCTATACATATTCGGCTACACACACATCTACGTATCTGGAGCCTCTATGTATCATTATATACTCGATTAACCATCAAGTAGACCTGTATGTGTAGATCAAAGTATTCAACTATTGGATCCCAATATGGACCCTTGTGACATGGATAAGGGATGTGATATAAGCCATTTATATCGGATCATTAACGAATCTGAACCTTACATCATAACCATGATATTCATATAAGTGTTTTACACCATTAAAGTCAAATTCCAATTGTTACATACATACTATTGATTGTCTTAAAATTTCCATTGTGTATGTGTTCATAGCCAACATTGATTCTCTTTGAAAACTTATTTCTAAGAATCCAATTACAATAAAATTTCCAACAATGCTTATTTAGCCCAATTGAATCATACATCTTCAATTTTGATGACTAACTCACAAGATCTACTGTCCATCAAATTTTCTATCGTATCTGCTAGATGACTCACCCGAAAATTAGGAAAAGACCATCATCGTGATCTACAGATAATCCCCAACAAATCTATCAGTTTACTTTATGCATCGAGATTGGGTTTGGAACTATTCCTGGAGTCCCATACTAATCATGAAGAATCCTACAAGCCCCACACTTTCTGAAAATAAAAAAGACACTCGATAATCGCATGCAACACCCTACACAATACACCTTCCACTTGACAATGCACGATCCAACATTGATTGGAAGACTAGCTAACTACAACTACACCTAAGTACATCAAAGGAACCTCGTGGACTCTCAATTCCTAATTTCATAGGCGATCTGGTCATTGAATTCCATACCGAGGCATTTATAGTCATTCGATCAAGGTGATTGATTAAAATCATCTTTTGATGATCTAAAACATACGTTGGGTGGACCATTTGATGATTTAACCAGCTATCGACCAATAACTAGATCTCCGACCCTATACACACGCGAGTTTTGGGTGTGATTTTATATTGTTTCTATTGGTATGGTTTACTTGAGTGGGGTGGGTTTTGTGCCGTACGATGAACATAAGAAGATGAACCTGATAGCTAGAAGTAGTAGATTTCACAAACACACACACACAACATGGTGGGCCCCACATAGCACGTCTGGCTTACCAGCTACCTACTACTGGTGTTGCAGACGATATTCATGCCCGTATTGTATCATTTCCAAAGTTACAAATACAGTCCCCATACTTCATGGAGAGAGAGAGAGAGAGAGAGAGAGAGAGAGAGAGAGAGAGAGAGAGAGAGAGAGAGAGAGAGAGTTCCTTTATTTGTGAAATGGACAAGAACAAAGAACCATAATTCACTTCCTTGTTGGGAAGATGGACAAGAACAGACAACCAAGCAGAGAGAGAGAGAGAGAGAGATGCTGTTTCATGGGGTGAAGGCACTGGGAATAAGAGACATGGAGTTACTGAAGAGAAAACAACAGATAGAAATTGAAACAACAAACACCAGCTTTAGTCCTTTTCTCATCATCAAAATCTGCTTTACTCACCCACTCTATCATTTTTTAGTCTTTTTTACATTTGAAGTTATTCCATGTAATTTATGAAGGCTAAGGGTTAAATGCTTTTATTAAATAAATAAATAAATAACCTTTCCATGCACCTTCCTGCATTTAGACTGGTTGCCATCCATATGACCTATCTGGACCGTCCATTAGATCCAGTCTCTTCATAGGCTACCTTGAAAATCTCATACTGATAGGATGATCCAAAACTATAAAGTCAGAGGATTGCAAAAATAGATGGACAAGATTGTTCTCAGAAGATAGGTCCAGTGACGTATGCTAATTAGGACGATCTGATTGATGTGGGTTTCTCATAGTATTGGACCAGACGTGGACTGAACCTGATGGACGGTCCATGTAGGTGATGCAGGTGCCAATGAGTCCAAATGCAACTAGGTGTATGGGAAGGTTCCCATGCATTGAGCCCACTGGATCATTTCTCATTCATGGAACCCCCTACAAACACTGCACGAAGGATGTTTTTGTAATTTTGTCTGCACTTCCAACATTCCCCTCCCGCCTCTCGATTTCTCGACCTGTACTCCACTGCTCTCAGTGCACTACAAGCTATGGTGCTCCTAGTGAAATCTGAACACTTTGTCAGTCCAATCGAATGATCTGGACTGTCCAATAGGTCCAGAACATGTTTCATGGCCCACTATGTAAAAACCACATGAAACAGATAATTCTAACCATCCAACGTAATCATCTATAAAATTGACGGCGGAGATCATTTATGAGCAAATAGGCCCAATCGAAAACTTGTGCCATCAGGGATTGGGTCCTGGTTCTAGAGAATTACTTTTATCGGATTATCCTAACCATCCCATCAATAGGTTGCAAATGGATGGACATAAATATAAGTCCATGTAATGGATGGATCAGATCATCCGATCTGTTTGATTTTCATTATGTAGTCCATAAAGCGTATAATCAATCTAGTAGACGGTATGGATCGATAGATCTAATTTTCCAGACGTCCTCATCAACCAGGAACGCTATCACATATTGGGCTATAAGAGCACTGGATCATTTCTCTTTCTTTTCACATGCCATTAATCGCATAACATGGATGCTGACAGAACCCTGCTGCCGCATCCTGACGCGGGTTGCGCCCTCCCCTGGGGGAAGGACTCGGTCCTGGCATGGACTTAATGGGCCCCACCATGATGTATATGATTTATCCATTCCGTCCATACATTTTTAAATATCATTTTAGAGCATATGAAAAAACAATTATATAGTTAAAAGGCTCAAGTGGACCACACCACATGAAGCAGTATTGATAATGACGCCCACCGTTGAAACCTTCCTAGGGTCCAACGTGTTGTTTGTTTTCCATCCGACATGTATACATGGATGAAGGGAGAATACAAATATCTAATCCAAAACTTCCGCGGCTCCCAGAACGTTTTTAACGGTGGGAGTTCAATCTCCATTTTGTGGTCCACTTGAGCCTTGTATCTGGCTCATTTTTTGCGATCGTATACTAAAATGATCTGGAAAAGTGAATGGACGGCGTGGATAAAGCACATACATCAAAGTAGAGCCCTGCAAGGAGCGAATTCCCTTACAATGCGGCACGTGTAGGAGATCCAGAGCGTTCCACACACGCGCACAATACAGACCATCAGTCACACATGCGACGCACCTAACGGATGGGGTTGGCATACCTGGTGAATGACCCGAATCTCACGTACACGTCACATTGGCACGTGCTGGGAGACTCCGAGGAACCATCCATACATTTCAAACGACTAAATGATACACGTGCCTATTTATAACATCTGACCACCCTTATAAATCTCCCTTCCTACCATCATAAGGACACAAAAGCTGAGGTGGGTCTATCCTCTTTTTGTCATTTCTTAACTGTTCTTCTTCCATTCGATTGAAATGTCCACATGCAATCACTTCCTTGAACTCTCAGATCAGCTCTGCTACGTTCAATGCAGCCATTGCACCACTATTCTACTGGTACATCTTCGTCAGGATGCTGTCGATCGGTTCCATCTTTCCTTTGGATTCTAAGATTTGTAGTTCTTCTCTAACTCTACTTTCTTTTCTGCTTCTTTTGTATGGAATGCAGGTGAGTGTCCCATGCAGCAGTTTGTTGAAGACGGTCACCGTTCGATGCGGCCATTGCACGGGTCTCCTCTCCGTTAACGTGATGAAGGCTTCGTTTGTTCCACTGCAGCTCCTCGATTCCCTCAATGATGATGAGGTAATCAAGGTTTTAATGAACCGATTGAGTACCTTATATGAAGTAGAAAAACAAGCACAACATGGCAGGATTTGATTGGCCCACAGGCTCCAAGGGAATCGGGCCTCATCTTTGATAGAGGATCAATCAAATCCCACCACATCATCCCATCATCCATATATACCAATCCATGTTTGGTTTTAATGTTGGAAAATATAAGGAAAAAATCAAAATTAAAATTATTTAAATTTTAATTAACACCAGGCTGAATCAACGGTAAATTATGATGAGAGCTGTTGGAGATGATGATTCTGAACCAGGCTCGCACGTGCAAAGTGTGCCATCTAATTCACATTCCAATGTTATGCACTGGAACAGTGCAAACCGAGCATCTCATCATCTATTTTTCCAAGTAAGAATAATATCCACTCAACCACTTATAAACTACAAATTAACTCCGCTCTTTTTGACGTGGGACTTTTCGTTTGAAAATTTTAACATCATTTTTTTAATGAGAAAATGAAAATTTCAAAACATTTTAATTTTTTAAAACCAAAATTTCAACATTTAAACTAATGAAAATTTGAATTTTTTAAAACCAAAATTTCAACATTTAAACCAATGCAGATTGGGTGGTGACCCAAAACCATGTAGCTACATGGTGTAAGGACTCTGTGGAGCCGCCATGATGAACGTGTTTTATACATCGCTGTTGTTGTGGTTGATAATACTAAATGTCAGTTGAGGTTTGCTAATTCCACACAAATGCAAATATGATACAAGTGTGTGAGATGCGAGCATTTCAAAAGGTTGGAAATAATGCTTACATCTTCTTGAAAATTTTAGATAATTTCACTCTTCAAGTGGGCCACAACACAAAAGGTAAATTGATGGTTAGTTTTTTTCTAGCCCTTGATATGTGTTTGAAATGATGTGGCCCACCCGAGGTGTGAAATAGCCTAATTTTTATGCCGGAAGATGTAAGCATGTGTCTGCGTGTGGATGCAAACAACTCCCACAATCATGGAATTAGCAGACCTAATTTATGTGATTATCTTCTACCTGCATTATAAGATACTTATCTTAAAATGAGATGTGATCTGCTGGCCCATCAACTAAATACCAACTTGCATAAAATGATAATCATCATCATTGGTATAAACGTAACGACTATAGTGACTGTAATTGAAATCAGTGCGGCTTTAGTAGTATCTGAATTCAAGCAATGCATCTTCTGTGGGCTGTTAGCGGGCCCAATCAATGGAAGCTTTCAGGATCCAACGGATCTACGCAATCTAGCTTGGTGGGCCTTTACAGAATCGAAGAAGGAAGAGTCTCTCTTCAATGATCGATCCACCAAAAGCTACTATAGGAGCGGGAAGGAACTAATCCACTTCTCTTATATATTCACGGTCAGGATGGCCCACCCGCAAATGTTTTTGTGGGTCCTACGGGCTTATGTTCAGCATCTTCTATCTACATTACACTATATGATTATTATCTTAAAATGAGACATGATCATGCTGACCCAACTTGCATGATTTGATCACAAGACTACTAACCTTCTAACAACATATAGCTTCAGCAGTTTCAAATTCATGCAATGCATTTCTTGTTTCAATGCAGCAAAAGCAAGACTTAAGTTCTGACTCCCCTCCGAAAACTGGCGATAGGCCTGACCTGTTCATGGCCTTTTTAGATGATGATGAAGAGAAGATTCCGGTGACCCCATCCGTCAATAAACGTGAGTTTTTCGTTCAAGAACCCAAACCCATTCCTTGGTTATTTAAATTTTATGTTGTGATCATGTAACCCGGGTTCGATCTCTTACAGCACCGGAGAAGCGGCAACGAGCTCCATCGGCCTATAATCGCTTCATTAAGTAATAATCCTTGTTTCCATCTTACACTTACTTCTTACTAATTGCCTGAATTCTGCTAATTATTAAAAATCAACCATGATTATTAAGCTTAATCTAACTGAACTTTTATACACTTAAATTTGGAATATAGACCTTAATAATAGAAGAAATTGTGAATATTTTACTAGAGAAGAGATCCAAAGGCTCAAAGCTAGGGAACCAAGCATGACCCACAAGGAGGCCTTCAGCACAGCTGCTAAAAATGTAAGTATTCTTTGAGGAAGTGCTAAGTAAGGTACACACATGTGTGAGATCGGAGCCGTTCATCGGCTGATCCCCACTTGGTACATGCATAACGTGCGTCGTGTCAAACATCAAGATGGTGTGATTATCATTTGGGCTACACATGTATAAAACAAATGAATGGTTAGTGGAAATTGACAACTGATCCAAGTTCTAAGAACACATATGGACCGCCTGTTAATCAGATTGTCCTGATTCTTCACACATGATATCTGGATAGATGGTATGGCCCGATGAGCGGCTCAGATATTGCACATGTTTTCCTCGTTTTCACATGTGAGTGGGTGCGTGTAGTGTTGCTGAGATCCTCATGACTTGTTGGAATTTGAAGAAGCTGGAGGAATATGTACTGACTTCTCTCCTTGTTTGACTGACTTTGACTGATGGCAGTGGGCCCATTTCCCTCGTATTCAGTATAAAGGAGATGGAGGAGAGAGCTGCAGCGAGGAGATAGCAGGGAAGGTGCCCACGACAATGGATGGAGATGTGGATGAGGTAATGATATTTGATACTCTGGCAAAGTATGACACTTGATACACGGGCACTCATAGATTGCACCCATGGAATACATTAACTCATATAAAATGATTAAATACTGAAACCCAAGATTAGATTAGTTGAGCAATACTAGTATTGGTCGACAATTGTTTGTTGAAATAAGATCATTGGATATTTTTCATTTTTAGCCGTCCAGTAAGTGCCCACCAATCCGATGGTCAGATAATGAAACAAGCATGATTTTTGGCTCAGATAAAATCGGACCCATTATTTGGACAGTTCAATTTGATTTGCTGACAGTTCAATTTGATTTGCTTGTATGCCATTTATTAAATTTCTAAGCAATTTATAAGTATCTGTATATCGTCCATTATGCTCAGCCAGAGTATGAAAGCTTCTCTCAAGTACGAGAATCATGTCACATTTCATCTCTGATAACCTTGGTTCATGTGAATTTGACAAAATACTCTTGATGGGTGAAATCTAAGCTGCTGGCATACATGTAAAGCGATCAGAGCCGTCCAAATTGTCGATCCCATTGTGGATGGGGAACTGTAAAAAAAATCACACTGATAAGATGATCTCGGCCATGTGACTTTGACAGTTGAAGTGGGACCACTGATCTTTATTTTAATCGTCCATTTGATAGCCACCTATTGGATGGTTAAGATCGTTTGATCAATCTACACCCCCCACAGTGGACCCCATTGTGGGATGTCGGTTTCCTACAAATAAATGGTTCTGATTGCTAAGACCAAAGTCCATTAATGATTTTTTTTAAGATTAGAAGAAAGCTTTCTGTAACTTTTCTAAGAAAGGGCATTTTGGTAATTTTCCTCGACCATTGCACTACTTGACATATATCAAAGGCAAGACAGCCATGTTTGGTTTAAAACCTTAGATTTCAAGTATCTGAAACCTATGCATTTTGGGACCATAGAACTTATTGTTGGGCTCCCTTTTATGTCTATGCTTTTTTTAGGGTGTTTGCCCTTGAAATCTGTGGATGGCATTTTTTGTAATTTTCAGGAAAATGTGCAGTGCAAAGGGTTTGGCGAAAGGAAGGTCTCCAGCCATTCCCTGTGGGGCAAAGACACCCATTGAATGAAGTGGGCCTTTTAGAATGGCCAGTGGAATTGAAGTTTCTCCTTTTTTAGGGTTAAGGGTTAGGGTTTCTTTCATTTGCCTCTTTGGGAGTATTAAATTCTTGTGGTGTGGAGTCTTGTTTCTGGCCATTCTAAGTAGTAGATGTCTCATTTCCTGAAATGGGTTTTGTTTCTTAAGGTAGGAAATGGATGTTTGTAATGTTTGTAATATGAATGTGTTGGTTTTGGCTATTGCATTAGAGACCCATGAACAATCTCTCCTCCAAGGGAGAGTATACATATGTACATACACTATGTACATACTGCACTACTTATCCCATGCATGGTGAATGAGGGTTTTGACTCGGTGCCTTGAGTATCGAATCATTCACTACCTATCCTGCCCGTATCGCTCTTTCGGCTGTTTGGATGATACCGGTCCCAATCAGGTGATGCACACCCGTTTTGGACTATGAACCTTGGATATGAGAGAGAGAGAGAGAGAGAGAGAGAGAGAGAGAGAGAGTCCGTTTACATAGATCAATGAACGTAGTACAAATAGCCCTATGTATCTGATAGATGGATAATACATGCAATTCGTTGGACTGTTATATTATGATCCAACTAGTGCATGATTTCCAAAATTTATGTGTATGAGAAATAACCCATCAAAAGGTTGAGATCCACCATGAAGATTAGTTGGACCCAGTCATCAAGTGGGTCAAAATCTGATAATAGTATAAATTTTAATGCTTGTAGTTGCATTTGTTCACTTGGATAGTCTAACCAATAGATTTAAAATATCTATTATGTTTGATAGTATTCTAAAAGTAACCATGGAAAAGAAAATATTTTCCACTAATTGCGGCAATAAAGAATATGCTTTCCTTTCACGGTTTTCTTAAAAAAATTGTGGTTTCTCTTCTTCTAAGGCTGATATGCATAGTTGTTTTGTGAGGGAAGGGCTTGCTGTTTTGTGTTGTTGAGGCTAGGCCAAGAGGCCGGTATGCAGAGCTGTTTTCAGTGTTTGCAATGTTTGTAGTTGGTCTGATTTTGGGTGGAATCAGGTCTGTTTGGGGTATTGAAGCGAAGCTTGCCGATGGCCCCTTTAGGCAGTTATGCTTTCAATGCTTGTATAGATGCTTCTCGGAGATGAGTTGGTAATCTGTGGATGTAGAAAATACATGGAATACAATCTTTGGCCATGGTCCAAGTCATCTAGTTGGGTTTTGCAGTAGCTCTTTTCTTAAGTAGTGGTTTTTGTTGCGGATGGGCTTTGTTGCAAGTCAGGGCAAGCCTAGTTTGGTAGTGGAGGAGTTTGGCAGGTGATTGTTCAATTGCCTCTTAGTGGGATTTCCCTTTTTCTCCTCCCTGGTGTTGTCTCTGTATAGTCTTTGTTGTCGTATACAATAGAGATGGCATGTTCTTTTTTTGTACTGTCATGCCTGCCTGAATCCATGTATAGTCGCTTTTTTTTTCTTTTTTTTTTTTTAATTTTTTTTTTTTGCACATTTAACAAAGTTTTGGGTGGTATGCTCACACCTTTTTTCAAAATAATAATAATAAAGAAATAAAAAATCACCGTTCAACACTTTTTGAGAGACTTTTCACTTTTTGATCAATGATAATTTCATATTTCCCTTGAAATCATAGAAACTAAAACAAACTTCTTTTAAGATTTCTTTTCCATAGATTTCTTTATCCAGGATTTTTTTTTTTTTTTTCAGATGTGATGTTTTCTTTTTCAAATTTACTTTTTAAATTTCACGAAGCCAAACAAGCCCCAAGTTGAGAACAAATTTCACAGGCTACCATTCCAATATGGCAAAGATCATATATTTGATTTGGCTTTCTTTTATATTGCTACCTTTTTCCTAACCATGGATGGGATGCTTATGATCACCTAAGAAAGTGGCTCTTTTGAATCATGAACAACCCATGGTGTGCCCTAACATATAGATGGATTGAATTGTTGATTTTTTGGGTAAATGTTCTTCACTCCGCATATAATTAAGTTGTTCTAAAACTTAGGTGGTCCACAAAAGTAAATATATGTGTTTTGGGCATAAGAATGTTTAGCAAAACGGCAAATGTCAAATAAATGGTATGAGAAGTGTTCGAATTTTATTCAGTTTCAACCATTGAAAAAAGGGTAAAAATTTCGATCAAAGAAATGGAAAGTTCGGGTTAAACACAATTAAGTAAAAATATTAATTGAAGAGAAATATCTATATGCATGCATGTGTGTGTTGCATATAAATAAAACTAAAATACACATTTTAAATTAAAATGGTTAAAGTTTCAAAATGCACAAGTTATAATGTACTAGAAATGCTCACAAGCAACTAGTTGGTGTGTGGGACCTAATCATGGGGTTTTTGTATGCCATCCCACCCTTCCATCATGGTACCCTCAGTGAAGATAAGACTCCCAAAAATCAAGTCGATTCAATCATTAGATAGGACCAAATGAAGGTGGAGATTTTTTAGCGGTTTTTCATTATTTTCTATGATACGACCTACTTGAGGATTAACCTGATTTTTTGCGACATCCCATTTTCATGGTGAGATAAACTTACTAGAGGGGTTGAATGTTATACAAACACCATGGTGGGTCTCATACACAGCTATACAAACCCGGTTCATGATATATATAATATATATATATATATATATATATATATATATATATATATATATATATATATATATATATATATATATATATATATAAAACTAGTTGTTGTAATTTGAAAGGTTTTAAAGCCATATATGTATTTTCTAAGTAATTTCTAACTGCTCATGTGTCATCCATCACTCTGCAAGAGTATCAAATCATTTCTTCATGAAATTGTGAAGATGATTTACAACATGGCAAAATGTCATGTGTACAAGATCTGGGTCAGTCATCAAGTGGGCTAGCCCTGGTTCCCACTAATCAGTTGGGCCACATTTCTACCAGAAGAATCAATGGTTGGAAAAGCAATAATGACTGATGGTGAGTCTATCATCCTATTTTTTGGGCCATTGGATGTTCAAAGTGGGACCCAATAAGGATTGGCCTACATGTGAAACACATGTGCCACATTTCTTGTCTTAATATGGATTAGAAAAATGAAATCTTAGTTCCATCCGGTTGGATGTACTAATTAGATCGTCTGATTCGAAAATCAGGCTAGTAACACCTTAGGTTGGCCACAAGTATAAAACAAATAAACGGCTAAAACAAATTCTCTAGTCACCCATTTGTTTTGGGCAGTATGGTCACCGGGAGGAATTGAACGTTCCAGGCCAGAAGATTTTTTGTGGAGTCTATAGTTCAACTATCTAAACCGTTGATCGAGGGCCTTGTAAATTAATGGGGCACGGATTACCTGCCAAAGCCCTTCCCATGAACTTACTGTAAGGTTCGAAACTGGCCCGAACTCAGGTTCGAAACTGGCCCGAACTCGAAGGTTCGAAACTGGCCCGAACTCTCCCGGGCCCGGTTCGAGCTGGAGATGTTGGCCCGGTGACCAGGCCCGGTCGAGTTCAGACCTGGTGTGGCTGTTGAACCGGCCTGGATGAGCTGAGGCCAGTTCGACTCGGCCCGACCCGTGTACACCCCTAACCATATATGATAGGTCGTCTCCCTGGTTTTCTTGTTAGCACATTCCCAATTAATAAAACTATAGGTAGTGTGCTCCCACTGTACAGACCTTTAACTTTACAAGTCATTTTCAAGTAATCCAGACCATCCAAATTATGGGGTCCTACAGATAGATATCGTTCTTT
Organism: Magnolia officinalis; assembly: GCA_021015155.1. NCBI lineage: Eukaryota > Viridiplantae > Streptophyta > Magnoliopsida > Magnoliales > Magnoliaceae > Magnolia > Magnolia officinalis. The sequence continues at coordinate 60,837,388 of JAJHSJ010000016.1, read as the reverse complement.
AACTTTACCAAGTCATCTTTCAAGTGATTGATGATATGCAAAATTGATTGCTTCCCATTAAAATGTTTCACTTTCTACTTAGATTTTATTGAAAGATAGCATCAATCAATCTCTATATATTTGAAATACCTTCAAAAGTTTTTTATTTACAAAGAAAAGATGTTTAATTGGGTTTGAAAAAAAAAAAGAGCATTTTTGCTCCATCGTCTGCAATATATGGAATTTTAAACGTTTAACCAACTATGCTTATTTTATTCTTTCAAAAATACCCAATTAAAAAAATGAAGTTATAGTAATTATGGATGTGAATGCACATTGCTCCGTGTGGTGTCTCTTGACTTAGGATGATTCTTTGGATGTGGGGTGAGCATGAGAAAGCAGGACCAGATTGACAGGTGACCTGGTCTCTGTGGGGCCCATTGTGATGTATGTATTTTATCCACACTATTCATCCATTTTGCCAGCTTATTTTAGAACATTAATCCAAAAAATCATGCAAATTCACTGCTCAAGTGGAGCACACAATAGGATATCATGGGGCTCGTCGAGATGTTTATTTGCCATACAACCTTTCGATCACAAGGTCACATAGACCTTCACGAAAGGAAAACACAAATATCAGCCAAAACCTGATGTAGAACTGGTTGCGTACAGTTTCATGGCTACGATGGATTAGAAAAGGTCTGGTCAACGACAAAATTGATCCGGACCGTCGGACCTTAGATCGGGTGTATCTCACGATCCGAAATGAGTTATCGGGCGTAAAATATATGATTTTGGAGTAGAACGAGCTACTTTAGCCACTCAGCGCAAGCCAGATTTGGGAAATACCCCTGAATCAACAGTCATTTCCCTATTTTAATTCGGTTTTTACTATAAATAGTAAGTTTTAGTTTGATTATAAATCCTCATCTGTTGGGCTTTAGGAATTACGCCCAATGTGAAAAGAGCTTAGAATAATTAGGAGAACAACTTGGTAAAGCCAAATAGGACGCTTACTATTTTTTGCCAAAAACCTTGCGCACTAGTAGACATCACGACCGTCTATAAATAAGAAGTTTACTATTTATAATAAGTTGCAAATTCTAGGAGTTATAGTTATAATTTGCTTCTAATTTCTCTCTCATTGCTTGGTATCCCTATTTAAAGGCTTGTGAACTCGTTTATTTCATTCATTAATCAATTTCGAATTTTATAGAACTTATTTTCTATTTTGCTTGCTTTCTTTCTCATGGATTCGAGAAGCCTCTATGAAGAGTCCAGGGAAGTTCACAGTTATCTATTGAGGAAGACGGTGCTCAACTTCATCACATTCATCCCTCCTATTTCTTGTGTTGCAGTGAACTTGAGCGTTGAATCTGTCTCATTTTTTGTCGTCAGCTCGAGAAACAGATGAACACATGAATAAAACAAATACATTACAGTGCGCCCTACACAACTCAAATGTATGGTAATTACCATACGTTAGCCTGCATGCACAATGAAATTTTAAACCATACATGTGCCTTGGAACTTACATGCCGGATCCGACGGTACTTTTATCAAGGGGCATCGAAAGTTTACCTACATTGGGCTAATAAAAACTCTACAGCCAAAGATATCCCCTCAATACACACGTGTCATATATTGAGGTTTGCTAATTCAACACAGGTATATGCATCCACACGTAGCCACACGTGTAAATGTGAAACATGTGTGCAAGATCCGAGCTGTCCACAAGGTTGGAAGTAATAATGCTTAGATCTTACTGCCTATAAAAAAAGACAGTGGCATATCATGAGGTGTGAAATGGCCTAATTTTTAAGCCAAAAGATCGAAACATATTAGGAAGTCACCTTATATAAAGCTGAGATCTAACACACGTGCCACGTTGTAACACTTGTGCCTGCGTGTGGAATTACCAAACCTCTCTTCTAACAATATACATATGATATCTAAGATATAACTCCACGTTAACAAGACAGCCTTCACTTCCACAGCTTCCTTCTTCTAAATCTTGACACCCTTTGAGCTGGTCTATCTGAAAAATCAAACATAAAAATAGAGTCAAACTCGGGTCATTGCCCTTAACACGGTTCATGTATGGCACATCTGATCCATTCATAAGGTGGGGCCCACACTCTGAAGATAACTTGGTCAGCCCATTCATGAGGGATACATTATGTTGGCATTGTTTTCTAAACCGTCCGTTATTTTCGTGCAGAGCTTGGCCACCTGATGAGTGGACCACCTTATCGCGGCTGAGATATCCTCCAAACGTCCACGCGTGATTTTGGAAAGGAGCAATAGATAAATAAATAAATAAAGCTTGCTTAATATGGTTTATTTTTCCATGCCACACCAAACATCAAGTTTATCACTAATTGCAATTTGGGGTACACCCAAACATACCCTAAATATGTGGAAAAAAAACGTAAATTGAGTAAATCTTGTGGGCTTACAAGTGAAAGGCCTTGTGGAAAGTGCCTGGAAATAAGCTTTAAAAAAGCCTCTGTTCTCTTTGAGTAGTTCCCTCCACACTGCAAAAACCAACTTTACTGAGACCAGAAAAGATATATATATATATATATATATATATATATATATATATATATATATATATATATATATATATACACGCTTGTTTGAATGTATGCATTGCATGCATGTAGAGAGAGAGAGAGAGAGAGAGAGAGAGAGAGAGAGAGAGAGAGAGAGAGAGAGAGACCTGTAAGCGTGACGAGCGGTCGGATGCTTGCGTGCTCCGCCAGCGCTTCGATGCAGTCATCTCGGCTCATATGCAGGAGTAAACATCTCTCTATCAAGTGTTGTACCTGCAATTCATGCACCAACCAAAGGATTCCTTGATCAAATGATGAAAACAGAAAACAAGAAATCCATCTGTGTATATGATCCAAACCATGATCCATTCATCCACATCAGGTAGACCCATGAAAGGGTCAAAGACCTAAACTCATAATGATATTGATCCTAACCACTTAAGAGTGGACTATGATTTTACAAAAAATGGACCTTGTACATGCAGCCAAGTCTACAATATGAACTTGGGTGATACACTGCCTATATAAATATACACATACATATATACATATGAGCTTTGCTAAACCCACATGCATATGACACACGGCATCCGAGGGACGAAATCGGCAGACAAGAGCATTACAGAAGTCGTCCATCGAATATGTCTGTCCTTGTAGACGTTCTGACCCAAAAATAAATTCAATCCATTCATCAGGTGGGCCACAATGTTAGAATAAGTTTGATGTGCTAGAGAACTTCAGCCATGTCTTTTATGCAATCCAATTGTTCAAAAATAACGGCTCACCTGACTCATGGACCGAACTAAATCGTGGGCGAGAGCATCTAAATAATGATATTCTTGCCATGAATGGTTGGATCATATACCAACGTGCCATGTTGGCACATGTGTGTACCACATGAAACGCCTGTACATGTCTGTAACACACACACATATATAAATATATAAACACACAAAATTCTACTTACCATCCTGATGTAGCTCTGTGGATGGCAATACAAACAAGGAAGATGGTGGTCATGGTACATTTTTTTTTTTTTTTTTTTTCCTCTCCTTATGGAGTATACAAAATGAGAAGTGGAAGGGAGAGAATGAATAAGAAGGTAGAAACAAAGGGAAAAGTGCATCAGAGAGAGGTGAGATATTTGGGTTTTATGGGAAGGGTTGGGAAACGGCTGTTATCCAAGGATATCTAAGTGAAGGGCCAAAAGTGCATAGAAATCCAAAGGGGTGGGTTCACCTCATCCTGTCTTTGGAGATAAGAGGACAGAGCTGAGTTGTGAGAGATTGGACACAAGCGTCACACCGTGGCCAGTGCCAGATCCACTCAAACCTATCGATCCATCCCAACCTTGATTTTGACTACCGGAATGTGGGCCCCACCTCTTCAATTTCTTTTTTAATGACCCACGGACCACTGCATGCGGACCTGACACATGCACTGTACAGCGAGAATGCCACGCCTTCATTGGTGGGCCCCACACCCCCGACTCTACGGTCGTGGGAACGGAGGCGTGCACGCTGCCACGTCCTTTGTGTCCGTCCGGAGGCGGATTGGGTCGGTCCTGGCGGGGGGAACTGCGGGGCCCGCCGGGATGTATGTGTTTTATCCAGGCCGTTCATCCATTTTGACAGAACATTTTAGTGCATGATCCAAAAAATGAGGCAGAACCAATCCTCAAGTGGACCACACCACAAGAAGAAGTGGTGATAACAATCCCACCACCGTTGAAACCTTCGTCGGGCCTACTATGATATTTATTTGCCATCCAACCTGTTTATTATATAGACCTGGATTAAGGGAAAACATAAATATCAGCTTATCAAAACTTCTGCGGCTCCAAAGAAGTTTTTAACCGTGGGATTTCAATCCCAACTGCGTGGTCCATTTGAGCCTTGTATCTGCCTCATTTTTGGATTCATGCCCTACAATGATATAAAAAAAATGGATGGACCGCGTGGATCAAATAAATAAATTACGGTGGACCCCACAGAACCCAAAATTAAGGCCCTACCAGTACCGAGTCCAACCGCGTTCATGCATTCCGCGTTGTGACGATGGGTTTCACGTTTTTGTACAACGATTGGAGTTGGTTTTGCCGCTGTCGAGACTCGAGACACAGGAAAAAGCGTGTGTGGCCACCCACTGGGGCCCATCTGATGAGATGATCCCATGATTTGAACGGTCCATATTCTCGTTACTTTCATAAAAAAGCTATTGGCTCGTGATCATGCTTAAGTGCTAATACTGACCTTTGATTTTTAGAGCTGAACGCGAACCATTGAGAATTTACTTTTCATTGGTCTGGATTCATCTACAGATTTTGATGGCCAGAATCATTCATTCAACCTATTTTAATAAATTCCATATCATAGAGTCCGCAGAATGGACGGTTCCGATCAGCAGATCACTCAGAATGTGGGCCCTAGTAGGTGACGACACACCAATACGTAGTAGGGATAGAGGCAAAACGAACTTAATTACTTGGGTGTCAATGATCCGTTGATTATTTTACTGGCCTTCAACAAGCACGTGTGCAAGATCGGTGCCGCTCATTGGTCTATACAGAAGCATAGATGCTGCTGTTGCTAAAAGTCAGTGTGACTTAATTATTAGGTGGGCGACCAAAGAACGGCTAATAGAAATTCACCAATTGTCCAAATTCTCGTGTATACCCATCAGAAACATGTGATGGTTGGTTAATCGCTGTGGGAAGTGGAGAAGTCGAGACATATTTATCTAGCTTGAACTAAAGCTTGTGATAGGTGTTGCATTTAACACGACAATACACACTATATATCATAGGCATTGCATCACATACATAGCACTCACCATGCATCCTATAAATATAAATGTATGCTATATGACTTGCTGATATAATCGGATTCCGTCCATTACTTTGACAAGTGAAGAAGTCAAGGTAGATTTATAGTATGAACCAAAGCTTGTCATAAACGTTACATTAAATACGGCAATACACATACTATTTGCATCATTAATATGTAAGAACCATAACTAATTTTTAGAAGTTTGTTTGATCCTGTGAAGTAGAGACCGTATGTCACGTCCCAAAATTCGGGTACCCGAATAGGGTGTTCAGGACTCGAATTCCAGACCCATGACCTATATAAAAATAAATAAATAAATAAAAAGATAAAGTATGACAATTTCATATGCATTTCATTTTCTCCTACCATATCCCAAAACTTTAAAATCCAAACACATACTAAGATAACTAATTGCATAATCTGTTATTACATCGATGCATAATTATTTAACTTAACTTGAAGTAAGAAAATCAAGTCAAACATTACTACATTCAGAGTTCTAAAATAAAATAAAATTTATCCTATATAAAATGACATGTCACGTGCATCTAACCACATTCCATGCTCCTCTACTAATAGTAATATCCTACATCCTCAAAATATTTGTAACCTGAAATGGTTAAAACATAATGAGTTGACAACTCAATAGGATCACATCAATCCCGAGTTGAAAGTCTCACAAATATTGCCAAATTTAACCTCGATATATTAATCAAAATAGGGTGAACATTGGATATAAAATCATAGTTAATAATTCGACATTCATGAATATGAAATGAATAAATTATTTAACATAGCTTTTCTAAAAATACTAAGATTTGGAGTGGGCAAAACACTCATGTGTGCTGATCCTTTTAGGGGATGACCCACGGCAGAGCACCAGTGTTGATCATTTCAGGGTATGACCCTCGGCAGAGCACCAGTATAACCTTTTAGGGACAAAAGCCCAGGGCAGTGCGCCCGTGTGTACTGATCCTTTTAGAGAATCACCCAGGGCAGAGCACCCATGCCGATCCTTTTGAAAATGACCCTATGCAGAGCACCCGTATCGTGCTGATCATTTCGGGAATGATCCCGGGCAGAGCACCCGTAAGAATCATTGCATAAATGAATAATTGTTCACATACGATACATCTAACTTACAAGGAAACATTGTAACAAATAATATCAAAGCACCCATAACAAATAATATGGTGATTCTTTTAGAGCAGAGCACCCGAAAGAATCATTGCATTAAAAGAATAATTGTTCACATAATAAATATTCATCATCACCACTAGATAATATCAAATGCAAATAATAATAATAATAATATTTGCATTGGTTCAGTAGTCAAATAAAGAATATCCTTCAATAGGGAATTACTTATGAATCTTTCAATGTCTAGATTATATAAGGCAATTTCTTATGGATCTTTCAATAAGGATTGATCACCTACCTGCTATGGAAAAATTGTGTGATGGGAGGAAAATAATCTGAAGCGATGCTTATTTCTACGTGTACTAGCTTGGATTGATCAACTCTGAACTCGATGTTGAACCCTCACGGATACTCTCCCTTCTCCTGAGCTCTCTTTTTCTTCTCATAGATTTTCTCTATGGTTTTCTCTCGATAGCATGAGAAATAGGGTATAAAAATTATGTTAGGTGAGTTGGTGGGTTCTGAGTTTAATGAAAGGTTTAGATTGAGGAGTGGGTCCCACCATGATGATGGCAATCGTGGGTGATGGGTTACCATCCGCAACCGTACCGCGGAGAAGTGGGAAAGAGAGAGAGAATCGTGGAGGATATGGATGCACATGGGGTGACGTGCGTCAGGACGTCACTTTGCTTTGGTTTTTTTTTTTTTAGAATAGGCTCCACAGGAATCACGTGATAAATCCACACCGTTCATTAGTTTTGTCCTTCAAAGTTAGGGCATGAGCCCAAAAATGAGGGCCATTCACAGCTCAGGTAGGCCACACCAAAGGCAACAGTGGAACCCACCGTTAAATTTAAAAAACAGAGTATTACACCGTATATCTGTGCAAGCATAGTGGGTGCCTAACATTTTACATCTTTGTAACCTTGGTCCCTTAACCCAAATCTTTAATCACATATCAATGAGTCACTTTAGGACAGAAGATCTTCGGATCCTCTCTACTAACATTTCTACGGGATCTAGCCGGTTGTGGAGACAAAGTAATTAGATAGTGGCGACTATAGTCTAATATAACATTTTATGCAAAGTACTTGAGAAAGAAAACTTGTGAAAAGGCATGATTCGCCTGAAAACCATCATCCATACACACGTATTAGGGCTATGTGCAATTCATCGTTATATCTTATCTGTGGATCGACGTGCATACAAGTCTGCGTCATTTTGCTTTTGACCGGTGATGTGTCTATGAAAGATATGGGTGAAAGATATCATCGATATGTGAGTAGGATTTCGTCTATCATTAAGCGTGTAGTGTCAACACATGGCAGCATCTCATTGGTCTGCGAATGCGCCAAATTAAAACTGCGGTTATCACCATCATATGAAAAGTATTTTAGATAAGAAAATGTAACAACCCTTCAAGAAATTATAACTATTGCTTAGGATGGATCACCAATTGACAAAAAAAAAAAAAATGAAACTTTTTACCAAAACTTCCTCTGAAAATTGAATTTTACAAATTAATGGACATGAAATTACAAAACTATCTTCATTAGTCTTTTTCTAAAAAGTGATAAAGTAGAGAATTATGGAGCCTACATTGTATATGTATGGCATCCAACCGTCCAACAGATGACTCTTATCATGAAGGTCAGATGAATAAAGAATCTTGAAGATCTAATTAGAAGGTGCACCAAATCATAGAAAATAATACACACTACCAAAATACATCCAAATTCATGTGTAGCCCATCTAATGATTCGAATGACCATACTCTATATGTTGTAAGGATAGAAAATAATACACATTACCAAAAAACATCAAAATTCATGTGTAGTCCATCTGATGATTGGAATGACCATACTTTCTATGTTATAAGGGTTGGATATCATACACATACCACGTGAACCCCACAATGGGTCTCAACAAATAAATGATCTGGATGAAAGGACCGACCATCAGTCTCACATATATAATAAAATACAAAGTACTACACCCTCGGTTGAGATGAATTACCTTCTGTGTTTAGGTATGCACACCCTCACCATATGTGGACACACACAATGCATGGGCTGGATACATAAACCACATCTCACTGAACCTATATACAATCGGGAAGGTTTCAATGGGTGTGCATCCACTCTCAACTGTTGTATGTGGTGTGGCCACCTAAGTCATGGATTGGCCTGATTTTTTGGCCCATGGCCCACCATAGAAGGTTGCATCTGATTGATGGGATGGATTTTCCTCACACATCTTGGCAGGGCCCACAGAGGTTTAGTCAATGAAGTCATTAGGAATTTCAAATCCTTGTTTTCTGACACAGCCTATCCTTAATAGAACTCACTTGATAGATGGGTCAAATGCCCAAAAAAAAATCACTTATGAACGGCTGTGATATGCTCCGCAAAGGGAATCAGCAGAAGGCCCACCTACTTAGTAGTTGGATATTAGAAAAAGAACCAAGACCTGGACTCTGGGACCTGGCTCTTTGATAGACTTGGACTGGAATGCTAAGCATGAGGGCTGGACCTGGCCTAGAATTTAAACCCATTTATTACTTGGGCCTAAAGAGCTCATCAACCAAGCCCAAGCCTGTTTAGTTTAGGGTTCCAAGGTTTTTTTTTTTTTTTTTTTTTTTTTGTCATGTATCATTCCTGGTGGGGCACACTTGATGAATAGCCCAGATTTTGCACAAAAGCAGGTGGACCGGCATCATGGTTTTCTGACTCAGCAACTTGGACCGTAGGGTCCAGTCCTGAGAGTCAAGACTAGGGGGGTTTGATTGGGAGCAGATTAGGTGAGACCCCGGACACACCCAAGAAGGTGCAGCCCTTAATGTGGGGCCCATTTTGATGCATGTATTATGTATCCACGCCATCCATCCATTTTTCCAGATCATTTTATGGCATAATCCAAAAAATGAAGCAAATCCAATTATCAGGTGGACCATACTACAGGAAACAGTGGTGATTGACCATTAATGGACCACGAAAGTTTTGGATAAGCTGATATTTATTTATTTATTTATTTATCTCTTTATCCAGGTTTATGTGACCTTATCAACAGAATCGATGGTAAATAAACACTACAGAGACATTAAGGTGCGACCTAGTTTTTAATGTGACCTTATCAACAGGCTCGAAAGGTACTCACAGATCACGGTGGGCCCCTCAAGATTGACGTTTAGGATCTTCCCAACCAGGAGTTTTTTGGAACATGGCCCATCCACAGCTGAGTGTAGCATACCAACGGTCTGGATTGCCAGAAAGTTACTACTGAGGCTACATGCCCAAATCGAGGTTCAAAAGTGCCTCAACTTCCATTTCAGAGCCACTAAATCGAATGGCTTGGATCATATCTCTCAGATTTCTTGGGGTATTCCCATTTGAATTACTGGGCCCGGCCTATTTTGTGGCCCATTTCAACACCTGAGTCTAACCATGCCTGGATAACCACTACATGGGCCCCACTTGTACGAAATATGGTGCCTTGTCCAATTTAGATTGCTGTATGTGGGCCTTATGTTTATGATCCAGACCATTGATCTGATCGGTTCAACGTGGATGGAGGACCCACCAAAATTCTCAGAGATTGAACGCTAAATCGCCGATCATTACCCTACAAACAGAACAGACGGTTGAGAAGAATACCAAATTGGGAGACTCTTGGGGCATTTTCATCTGTCATGAGACCCATCAAATCACTGGACAGGATTACTCCCCCATGGCCGTCTAGGAATAGGATTTAGGGACCTTAGGACGAGTAGTTATCAGGTGGGCGTACCTCAACGACTGCTGACTCGATGGCCCACTTTTGATAGGACTGGTACAAAACTCATTCAAATTGGAAGATCCTGGCCTTTGATCTCCTGCGTACAAACCGATGGTTAGGAAAAGACATTAACACATTCAGTGGAAAATGGTATGGCATGGATCACATGCCCGTCCATAGTTGCTTTTTTAAACATTTTGGGCATTTCGGTGGCCCATGTGATTGTTTGTGCAATTCAAGCAAAAACTAAGTCATATCTGCGAATGAGGGCATGTATTTGGTTTACGTGTGTGATTAAGAAGTGGGGATGTGCCAGAGTTGTACTTGACTCAATGTTTGATTGAACACTGGTGCTCCCACGTTGAAATGGACCGATTAAGACCAGATTCTAAGATCCAATCACCCCTTTCAATCACGGGTTGTAACAACAATTAAGTGAATTGCAAAAGGATGAGAGTTAGTCCTTCCTGATGAATTCTTTTTTCCTTATGTTCAAGACTTTTATTTCACAAATAATTACAACTAATGTATTTCTTAAAGGAATATAGATGGACAAATAAAATAAAAAGGCTAAAACAATACATATTTTATTAATTTGTGAATGATGCTCATTACAATTGATAGTCTAAAAATAATTAGAGAAATGTAAAAAAAGATAAATACCTAAAACTGTCTAAATGAACAAACAGTCTAAGCGAATGGTCAACAGACTGTGACTAGAAAGTTTGATCTTTAAGTAAGAACTCGATCAATCAAGATCCAACAACAGAAGGTTGTGGATGATTATACAATTCATACGGTATTGTAGCAGTAATTCTTGTTTGTAGCGATCTATGCTAAGATTAAGGCTAAACTAGGCTGGGCTAAGATAGATACAAATGTAAAGGTAAAGAAAATATATTGTGTTTGGCGTGTGGCCTCAATCTCTTCATCGCATTCTCTTTTTATAGCTTATGAAAGTGGCAAAACTCTCGTTAGGTTTTCTCGTTGGTGCAGAATCCTTCGCAACTACGACTTTTATGTAATCTTCTCATAGGAGATCTCCATAAATTTGAAACCATTTTCAAATCTTCACTTTTATGTAAATACTCTTATAGATAAGAATTTTTAGGACATTATTGCATATAAATATGGCTCGATTAGAGTCATCTCCACCCTTCGCCTATCATGCCCTTGAATGTTCGTGGAATTGGTAGGGTTAGATCCATTAGATCCTAATCAGGCCTCAATTTATTAGTGTCTATTCGTTAAGATATTAATCTGATTTTCAAATCTTCAAAATCTTTGTATTTGTTACATCATTGCCTCGATGGGTCTTTTATAGATGTGCCGCATACGTTACTTCGATCACGCGCCTTAGGGCTATGTGTCATTCATCGCTTTGTTCCTCGAAAGGCATACATACGATTCTATGCCACTACATTTATATATAATGTGAGACATATCGTAAAAAAAAAAAAAAAAAAAAGGCAATAAAAGATATCTTCATGTGCAAGTATAATGGATGGTCCATATCAAATGCGGGCTCAACATGATAGATGATCCACATCTAATGTCCAACACAGTGGGCGACGCACATCTAAGGTAAGAGGCATGGAGGGGCATGCTTGTTTGAGATTAAGTTATTACAATTTTTAAAAATGACAATAACAACTTGTAAAAAAAAAAAAGGCTTTTATTTTAATATTCTATGCAACACATTTATTAAAGAGTTTTTTATTTTTATTTTGAAAAAGTGATTTTACCAAATGATCGGGTTGTAAAACAAGAGCTAGAACATAAAGTTTTAATTCTTTTGATCTTATTAGAGAAACTTTTGTTGATGCAGAAATCTGGTTAGCCTTCCCTGAACTCGTAAACCTGAATAAGAGATGGACACAGAAGACTCTAGCTCGTGCAAGGGACCCTTCGATGCCTAAGTCAGGAACTTGGGTCTTGTTGAGTATTGAAGGTTTATGGTTAGAAATTAAGCATACCTTTCGCCATTAGAGGCCTTCTTATTTATAGGTGAGGAGAGACAGTGTTGTAAGGGGCATATATCCTTGTTTAGTAGGGACTGATTATAGTAGGATTCGAATTCCTTGAGCGGCGGATCTTTCTAGATCTTTGGCTGGAATTTCAGGGTGATTAGTGTGGAAGTCGATTTTCGTGATTTTCGGCTGAGAACACGGACAGACCTGATTGACGTCAAATTGAATCCCACAATGGGTGGGCTTAGCCGTCTCGAAGTGGTCTGAGCTGGGTCACAGCTGAAGTCGACGCTACATTCGTCTAAGGATGAGTCTCGCCGACCTAAGGTGAGTTAGGTTGCTCCATGTTTCAGTTTAGTAGATGCCTCGACCTTGTACCTAGAGGTTGAGGTCGGCCTTTCCCCATACTTAGTCGAGGAGCTCGAGCTCGAGCTCGAGCCCGATCTTTCTCCATGCTTGGTCGAGCAGGTCGAGCTCAGCCTTCCTCTATACTTTGTCAAGGTGATAGAGATCTAGCCGTTGGACCACATCAGTCACTTGTTCGAATTGTTTTGTTGACCCGGCCTGTTAATAGTACATCGGTCTATTTTCCCCATAACAACTCTTATTGAACTAAATATGAAATGCCAAACTGACCCTTATTTTTATAATTAAAGAAAAAGATAAGGACGCGAAAATCTTAACTTTATTCTCCTTGGCTATGAATTGAATGCCCCCAATTCTCTTTCAATTTTATTCTTTATTGTAACAAGTCTTTAACATCCACTCAGTGTCTTAGGTGGGCCACCTGATGTTAGCTTATGGGGCTAAAGAATAACTTGTTACACACAGTATATATCATCAGGTGAGAAAATGGGAAGATGAGGTGAACAAATAGATTTGTGTGTGGGGCCATAATGGTGTGTAAATTCCATCCAACCCATTCACCATGTGTGCCTCACCAAAATAAAAGAAAAATCTAAAAATCAACCTGATCCAAAACTCATGCAGGCCACATGGAGCCAACTTAGAGATGTTAGCCATGATTTACATCATTCCTCTTAAGCATAAGCCATTCAAATTTTGGATCAGTTTGATTTTTAGTTTGTATGATTAACAAGTGACCCCACAAAGCTCAGGGTTGTATTTTCTCAAATCACTTGATTGGAATGATCCTCACCGTCCAATAAGAAATTGTTTTTTTTTTCTTGCCTATGTTTACCAAACATGTTTATTGGAAATCAATTTTACATAAAACAATTCTAGACTCAACCCTTAGAAGTGTTTTTTAGGAAACAAATTTTCAATTGCCAAGGCCAAGATTGGAAAGCTAGAAATCTTCCCATCTAGAAATCCCAAGGGCATTAGATCAACGGTTTGAATCATTACACCATGGCCCATTTATAGGAAATGGGTGGATACGTACGCTGTTGGTATTTGATGCGTTGGATTGCTTCTCCGGACTTGAATGCGATGAGTAGGTGCCGTCGTTGGACGGATAGGATAGAGACAAAGAATGCCTAATCAAGATCCCGTTTGGTAGCTCGGGTTGTTGCATGATACCTCCTTGACCTGGAAACTGGGCCCCACCTCGTTTGAAGTTGTACTCTTACGCTATACGTTGTGGGTCCCCTATTTTGAACGAACGGGAGCCGTTGGACCACCGTCCTTGTTTTTGTCTTCTACGGTGGGAAGCGAATTTCGAACAGCCCCAGTTTCAAAGAGCTCGTGTAACGGGGAAAAAAAAAAAGAGTGGGGCCCACCGGTTTTATACGCTCTGACCATTCGTTGGATCTAAACAATCAGGCAGATTAAAAGCTGAAGTGGGCCTTAAAAAAACAGACGGTGGGAATTGAACGTCTAGCATTGAAACATTCACGTGGCCCATAGAATTTTTGGATCAGGCTGATATTTCTGCGGTCCCATCATCCTGGTGGTAATCGTCTTATGAACGGGTTGGATGGAAGATAAACATCACGATGGACCACAGGAATATTTTTCAATGGTGGGCGTTTCCATTCCCACTGTTTCCCGCGGCTTGGCCCGCTTGAGTTTTGGATCCGCATCGTTCCTATGATAGCATGATGCGGCGGAACTGATGGAGTGGGTAAATGCAACGCGGAGATTGCGGTGGGTCCACGTAGCTTTGGATACACGGATGCGGATTGTGTAGGGAGGAGGATCTCACCACCCTTCACCGTGGTGTAAAGACCCTGTCGGGCCCACCGTGATTAATGCGTTTAATCCACGCCGTTAATCCGTTTTTCTAGCTCGATTTTGGGCATTAATCCAAAATTTAATTGTATCCAAGGCTCAATTGGAGCGCACATTAGGAAATAAGAATTGAACGCCTACCGTTGAAAACTTCTTGAGGGCCACATAAGTTTTGGATAAAGCTGATATCTGTGTGTTTCCTTCATACAAGTTCATACAAGTCTAAGTGACCTTATCAACAGTTTGGATGACAAATAAACATCACTGTAAGGCCATAGGAAGGTTTCAATGGTGGATGTCATTATTCCCATTGTCAGTTTGGATGACAAATAAACATCACTGTAAGGCCATAGGAAGGTTTCAATGGTGGATGTCATTATTCCCATTGTTTTCTGCGGTGTGGTCCACTTGAGCTTTAGATATCACTAAAATTTCGGTTCGTATGATAAAATTATCTCTAAAAAAGGAGGGACAGCGTGGATAATATATATACAACACGGTTGGCCCACAGAATCTTGAGGCCACTGTAAAGGGTGGTGAACGCCTCACTGCACAATCCGCGTCCTTGGCTACACGAGTTGCCGGCAACAGGTTTAGGAAATTCGCGTCCTAGTTGAGGAATGCGATGTACTGAGTTGTACTCGCACACACAGATAACGGTATAAGATAACTACATAAGATCTGGTCCGTTCATCAGGTGGGAAAACTATGAGAATGTCATGGATTAAGTTTTCTTTTGGTCCATTAATCTGGCAGGCCACAATTACAACGAGCTTCTGTCAAACTACTACTGTCCGTTTTTCTCATGCAGGTTTTGCCCAATTGAATAAGTAAACCAAACTAAAACTTAGGTCACCGTACGTACTAAGTGTGGCCTATTTAATGAAGGGTCTGGATCTGGCGTAGGCATTATATGTTGACACGAGCCTCCGCATGATCCCCCCCGTTTCACGCGATTGATTACACTCTTGTATTCTTTCGGTTTCGGTTCTGTTCACACGCGTCCGCCGCTTTCTTTGCATTCAACGCACGTGCTAAGGCCGTCGTCGTCGCGATGATTTGAATACCGAGAAAAAAAACTTTGATACTCTGGTAGTGTAAGGGATGATACGCAGGCACTAAGCAATTAATAAGAAACTGCATACGTAGTAAAGATAAAATTCCAATCAAACTGTCCAAATCATGTGTCCCAATATGGATGTGCTATGAATAAGTAACTATAAGATTGATGGACATTTATTGGACGGTTTAAATGAAAATTATCTACGGGTCTTATTTTAGGAAACAAGTATCCACAAATCAGCGGTTAGGATTTCTCAACTAATATTATCTTGGGATTGTGAGTTAAAGAAAGCGAGTTTTACATTTTAGGCTGTTTAATTTGATTTAACGCCTGCCAAATGTACAAGTTCTCAGTGCCTGCGTATCAAGGGGGATACTCCGCCGGAGTATCAAATAAATACGGAGTGCGAAAATCTCTATCCCGCGAATATTTTATTTCCGTAGTTCATGGCCTCGTTTTCTCCTCCCCCCGCCAAAACTCACCGCCCGCCTACAGTGGAGCCCACCTCGAACGGCCCACTTGCCGTCTTCTCTGGAAGTCTTCTTCGTGATTCTTCCCGCCTTTTCTTTCTTTATTGTTTTGGAAGTACATATGGAACTCGCGCGAGTTAGAGAATAAGCTGACTCGCTTGTACATGTCCATGTGGTATACTTGTAATAGATCAGGACCACTCATCAGGTGGAGACAACATTGAAAGATCCCTTATCGGAACTGGAATCTAATTAAGGTGGGTATATCTACGTAAGGCTGGTATACCATTTTTTCTAGCCGTTCATTCATCTACTACATTTTTGAACGGTCCAGTGAGTTTACCCGTCTGAATTTTAGGGAGAGAAATATTAACGGGTATCTCCATTTGATGAGTAGATTTGATGTCTCACACGTGTTAACATTGGACACGCGTGAGGCGAAAACCTTTTACCATCTCATTTGCGCGACTGCAGTCAGCTGAAGTCATTTATACTTGGATCAGCTTTAAACCGACGAGAAATGATCAGATGCAGCGTCTGTATTTAATGCAGCAATTTCTTTCCCGCTACAACCTCTTCTTTCCACCAAACGTGTCACGTGTAGAATATCCGATCCATGCAAAATGTGAGACATGCCATGAAGATCAGCTGGCATGAAAATCAAGCTGATCCAGTGTTTGACTGGGCCACAAATTGAAATTTATGGACGGACGATTGGAAGGATTCAGTATATTGTTCTTTCCAAAGCTACGAGCGAATAGAATTGATTCTGATATGAAGTGATTAACATGGTGTGGCCCACCTTTTCACGGACCGGATGATCTATAAATGTCACATGGTGGCGGGAAAGAAAAGGCTGTATGACGTATTGCCGATGTATGCTATCCAATCCATTCATAAGGTGCGTCTGGTCAGGATGGATGGACCCCTAAAATCATGCCATTTCATGATTCGGGTGGGCCACAAAACGTGACTTTAGAGGTTTTTAAGCCTGATTTTATATATGGAGCCCACCGAGTCCTAAAACCTCTAAAATTACATTTTGTGGCCCACATGAGTCTTGGATCGGACTGATGTTTGGGAACTGACAAGAACACTAGGGTCCAAACATGATGGATGGATTAGATGTCGTATAAGCGTCATGTGGGCCCCACAAAGAAGTTTGTCGGTTACGCCCATCCTACAAAGCTTGTACCGGGAGTGTATCCCGCGTTCCAGTGGAGTAGAGAAAAGGGCAGAATGGGTAAAGGAAACGACGTCTTATAATTACGAAAATACCCCTGTATGTTCAATAGTCCTCTCTTGGACAACCCAGAAGCTCGCGCGAGGGCAGAGCGCGGCTTCTGTGGGTGGATCGCTGACTGTGAGGCCCACTATAATGTATTTGAATTACATCCAAGCTGTTCATCCGTTTTGAAATATTATTTTAAGGCATGTTTTAGGAACGAACATATCCTAGTCACAGGTAGACCACGCCATAGGTAAGAGTGGTAATCGAATACCCACCATTAAAAACTTCTTGAGGGACATCGGAATGTTTATTTTCCATCCAACCCGTTGATAAGGCCAAAAATACCTGAATGAACGAAGGGACCACACAAATATCAGCTTGATCCAAAACTTTTTTGGCCTACTAAAAGTTTTTAATGGTCAATAACCACTGTCTCCTCTGGTATGATCCTTATGAGGTTTAGATCTGTTTATTTTTTATTAGTCTGTCCTAAAATGAGCCTTCAAAACGGATAGACGGATTGGATTTAATGAACTTAAGGTGGGCCCACAGTCAGGGATCCACCGAAGCCGCGCCCATTGGCTAGCCCTTCCCTCGAACTCGGTAGAGAGCGGATTAGGTGAGACCCTGGCCTCGCCCAAGACCGTGCGGCCCTTACCGTGGGCCCACCTTAATGTATGTACTCTGTATCCATGTCGTTTGTTGATGCAAATTTATAATGCGCCTTCCTCTCGTACTCGTCACCTGCACAAGAGAGAAACAAAAGAGAGACCCTGGCTTTTGCCCGGGGAACCTCCGATGCTTAAGTCAGTTTCTTAGGCTAAGGAGAAGGCGTTTTTGGAGTATTGAGTTTTGTACCTTTCATCGAGATGGAGGTTCCTTATTTATAAGTGTGGGAAAGTACTACCGTGTAGGGATTCTCTTCCTGATATCATGGAGATTTGATTTTGGCCTGCTTAGTCTCCATCCGATCCCGAGACCATCGTGATCGAGGATCCTTTGACGAGATCTCCGGGACAGTGTTTTCATTTACACCATCTTTCCTTTATTCGGCTCGGCCGTTTCCGACTTAAGTAATAATTGAGTCTAGGCTGGCTTTACGGAGATGAGTTTTTTGCCTTCTGTCAGGTGAAACAGTCTTGATTTGTGACCGTTGTCTTCTCCTATCCCATAACTGACAATGTGACCGGCTTAATGATGAGTCGGTTTTCACTGCCGATCGTGTGGCTTATAGCTTTTAGGCCTCAGTCGGCTCATGCTGACGTTACTAGCTCGTCCACTGAGCTAACTTAATCCGTCTTATTCTCTCCACTTTATTGTGTTTGCATGACATTGTCTCGAACCTAACTGTTGCCTCGAAAATCCTGGGCAGTGTCAGTAGGATTGGTCCGTTCTATATCCGAGTCTCTGGACTTAGCATATTTTTTCCCAACAGTAAGCCTCCTTACTCCATGTGTCTCTTGCGACACTGAGAAGTAATGAGTTTTTAGGTCGGTCCATAACTAAGTCCGAGGTAATAATTCGACATTTAATGTCTTTTATGTCGTTCCCAATGGGAGACGGTTCGTTGCCCGAGGTCGCACAAGCGGACAACCGTCAAGTCGTATCTCCCGCTTATGAGCGTCGGACGCGTGGCGAGAGCGTTACCGTTGTCAGTCGGCGTGCGCCACGTGTCGGGCGGGGGAGTCGATGCAGGCGTCGATTCGTCTCCCCATTAATTGCCTCTGCCACGTGGCAAGGCTATAAAAGGAAGAGAGAGGCACGTGTTTCACATTTTCGCTGCTACCTCTCCCACTCTCCGTTCCATCTTCATTTTTCTTCTTTTCTTCTCTTCTTTTCTTCTCCCGCTGTCAGTATTACATTCTGTCATTTTCGCCTTCACCTCTGTAGTTTTTTTCCTCGTTATCCTATTTACTTTCTCCGGTGAGTTCTTCCGTCCCTTTTAATTGATAATGGCAATGCACGGTTCATAGAGCCCCTGGGAGGGAACTTCCGGTGACGAAGGCGAAGCGCAGCGTTTTTGGAATGTTGCGGAATCGCCTTTTTTACTGGCGGAGATTGTCGTTGATGCCAATGCCGTTTTTTTTATCGGAGAGAGCCACTGGAGCTCCGGCGAAGTGTCCTGCTTCGGTCGATCCTTCGCGTGGCAGGTCGTTTCTGATAATCCGCCCAGGGAGACCAATCCTTCAATGGATTTGTTGGAGGAGGAAGAGGAAGAAGAAACAAGGGTTGCTGAGGGAACCTCTGGGTCGGTTCTTGTTGGTAAGTCGGCACAGACCTCTCAGTCGACTACCGAAGGAGAGGAGTCAGAGGATGAAACGAGTCTGGTTCCTTCAGTTTTGACTGGGGCGGACTTGGATAGAATTCGAATCGAGTATCATGTCCCGGACTCGGTTATAATTCATCTTCCCCGTCCGAATGACTTACCCGACCGTCTTCCCGCTGGGGCGGTCGCGATTTTCTAAGTCTCGATGCAATGTGACTTACGCTTGCCCCTTCAGCCCATCGTCCAAGACTTTCTATCTCGTGTCCGGATTGCTTCCAGACAAATAGTCCCGAACGGGTGGAAGAACTTAATCGGGTGTGCGGTGCTGTGGGCTGAGTTAGAACAGCCTCCACTGACAGTTGATGAATTCCTCCACTTGTATCAAGTGCGGGTAAACCCGAACTATCCCGGCTTTTATATCTTGAGTGCTTGGCGGGGCAAAAGCGGCTCTTTAATAACCGATCATCCTACTTCCAACAAACATTGGAGAGAACGTTGGTTCTAGGCATGTGGTCGCTGGGAGACGGCCAAATCTGGGCTTTACGAGGTTCGTATACCTCGGGCGTTTCGCAAAGCAGGTGACCCGGCATATCCTTTTGTCTTTTCATGTCATAATGTTTTGATTCTGACGGACTTGTGTTTAGCAGACATTCCGAAGAAGAGACAGAAGCTCGGATCCAGCGCCATAGCTCAGATCAAGGACTTGAGAGCGTTAAGTCCGGAAGATCGGTCCTGGAAGGTACTCCTGCAGCCAGAGCGCCTTCATCTTGCAGGTTTAGACTCGATTGTCACAGGTAACCCTTACTGCGTCTTCATATCCTCCCTAAACTTTATCTGACTTGTTTTGCTCTTCTTTCAGATCTAGTTGAAGCTCGACCCTTTCTTAAGTCGGTTCCTTCAGATATGGTGGGAACTCGGCCTCCTCTTAAGCCGCTTCCAAAATGAAGGCTCTCCCGCGATTGGTTATTCTATCGGAGCCTCGGCCTTCCAAGAAGCAGAATGCGGCGCCGAAAGAGAAGGAACCCGCAGGTTCCTCTGCCCCTATTGTGGTCGTACTTTCTGATTCGGACGAGAGGGCGGAAGCGGGGGACGCGGTAGCCGTTGAATCTCGGACGGCTCCCGAGCCAAGACCTATTTCAGAGGAGGTCCCAAGGCAGAA
This sequence comes from Magnolia officinalis, assembly GCA_021015155.1. Lineage (NCBI taxonomy): Eukaryota > Viridiplantae > Streptophyta > Magnoliopsida > Magnoliales > Magnoliaceae > Magnolia > Magnolia officinalis. Next base: position 60,816,754 of record JAJHSJ010000016.1, on the reverse strand, counting down.
AGAGGAGTCGAGAGTAGAGTCTTCAAGAGGGGAGATGACTCAACCGAAGTCGTCGCCCTTCCAAACGGTTGTGTCGGGGATGGTTCCCTGGGCCATTGCTCACGGGAGCGAGAAAGACTTTGCCAGCCTCTACAATGCCCCCATAACACAAACCGTTGGCCATGCAGCGAAGGTACTTTTTGACGTAAATGTCTTCTATCCCTTCCTTTCATCTCTTTTGTTGCTTCTTGTCTCGGTCATTTATCATGACTTCGCATTTTTTTTTTGCAGCTTGCTCCCTGCTTGGTCAAGGCTTGCTCGGAGTTATCCGTGGCTCAGAGGCTTCAGAATCATGTGGCCGAGGCAGAAGGACGACGCGAGATTGCCGAGATTCGGATCGGTGTCCTGACCGGTGAAGCGGCTCTCTCCAGGAAAGCTACTGAAGACGCAAAAGCCGAGGTCGCTCGAGTGTCATCACTGTTATCCGCAGTTGAGGAAGAGAGTCAGCGAATTCTTGAAATTCATGTCTCTTGCGAAGGCACGCTGGCTCGAGCCAAAGCCGAGGCTGCGGGCTCATCTAGCGAGCTCAAGATGAGGTCATGGAGGCCGAGGAAGCTAGGGACCGGGCTGTACAGGCCTTTCTCGAGTCCCAGGAATTCGAGGATGAGAAGGATCGCTTGTTCCAAAGCGGATACACGGTTTGTATCAAACAAATGAAAAATGCTTTCCCAAATCTTGATCTCTCGGGATTTGATGAAGGTGCCTCAAGTTCTGAGGATCCAGATGTTGATCCTGCTTACGTCGTTGCTGACGTTGCTGCCAGAGGCGAGGTTGGTGTTTCTGGGACTACTTCGGAAGTAGAAGCTGATACCTCTAGGACTGCTTCGAGAGTAGATCCAGCCGAGGGGCAGTAGCCGAGCTTCATTTTTCGCACTCACACCAACATAGTGCCGAGCTTCATTTTTGGCACTCACAACAGCATAGTGCCGAGCTCTAGGACTTTGCGAATGGCTTGACAGCGTCTTTGGCTGCCCTAACCGACTATCCTGGCCTTAGTTTTATTTTTCTTATTTTTTTAAGACAACGTTGTAATGGATTTTGACAATGTAACCCGATGTAAGAACACATACTAATGAAAGAAATTACTTAGTTTTATTCATGCGACTCAATTTATATGTTTCTTCCTTTTATTCTTTCTTATGCTTTGAATGTCGAACTAAGGGTAGTAGATCTTGAGATGTTCGGCATTCCAAGGATGAGGCAATAAGTGTCTGTTCAAGTCTTCTAACTGATACGTTCCTAGTTGAATGGTACTCGAGACGACATATGGTCCTTCCCAATTAGGTCCCAATGTGCCCGAACCCACCTCCTTTGTGTTTAGGAACATTTTTTGGAGAACCATATCTCCAGCTCAGAATCGCCTGATTTTAACTCGGGCATTATAGAACCGAGCTACCTATATCTGCCGAGCCATCATTCGTATTCTAGCCATTTCTCTTTGTTCTTCCACAAGATCGAGCCCTAGAAAAAGGAGTTCTTCATTGTCTTTCTCATTAAACGTATTGACTCGTGCTGAAGGCAATCCAATCTCGACCGCGGTAACTACTTCGGATCCACAAGATAGAGAGAACAGAGTTTCTCCAGTGGCTGTTCGAGCGGTAGTTCGGTAGGCCTATAGAATTTTTAGAAGTTCTTCGGCCCACGCTCCTTTAGCTCGGTCAAGCTTAGTGCGGAGATGCTGCTTGATAATTTTATTGACTGCTTCAACCTGTTCATTCGTCTGAGGATGATGAGGCAAGGCATACACATTTCGGATTCTGAGATTAATGCACATATCTCGGAACCGTTTGTTGTCAAACTGTCTTCCATTATCAGTAATGATAGCTCGGGGTATCCCGATCCGACACACAATATTCTTCGAAACGAAGTCTGTGATCTTCTGTTCAGTTATTGTTGCCAAGGGTTCGACCTCGGTTCACTTTGTGAAATAATCCACTGCTACGACAACAATAACTTAGTCTGACCTTTCCCCATTGGTAGTGGTCCGTTGATGTCGATTCCCCATTGGTAGTGGTCCGTTGATGTCGATTCCCCATTGCGCAAAGGGTCAAGGACCAGTTATGAGAGTCAATTCTTTGGGAGGCTGTCTCGGTATAACCGCAAACCGTTGACACTTGTCGCATATTTGAACGAGCTTTTGAGCGTCGTGCTGGATAGTGGGCCAGTAGTACCCTTGATGTAAGACTTTATGGGCAAGTGCTCTCCCTCTTAAGTGATTTTCACATATTCCTTCGTGTATCTCTAGTAACACGTAGTCGGCTTCATGGGGGTCTAGGCACCGCAGTAAGGGAGCGTAAAAGCCTTTCTTGTATAGTACCCCGTTTAACATGGTGTAACGTGATGCTCGGATCTTTAGTCGTCGGGCCTCGGCACGATCTTCGGGCAACTTTCCATCGTCGAGATACTGGACGATAGGTCGAGCCACGTGGGTCTCGAATCAATAGTGTGTATAGTCGATTTAATTGGCTCATTGATACTCGGCTTTGTTACATGCTCGATTGACACCGACCTGGGTATGTCGTCCTCATCCGCAGAGGCGAGCTTTACTAATAGATTGACTTTGGTGTTTTTGGCCCTGGGGATCCGAGTCACTACACATTGCTGAAATCCGCTCATTAAATCTTTCACTTTTTCTGTGTACGCCTTCAGTTGTTCTTTCCGCGTCTGATAAACACCAGTGACCTGGTTGACGACTAACTGTAAATTGTTGAAGACATTAAGATGAGTTACGCCGAAACTTGCCGCAAGTCGTAGGCCGAGTAATAAAGCTTCATATTCTGCTGTGTTGTTTGAGGCTTGGAATCCAAGTCATAAGGCATACTGCATGTTGATTTGATCAGGAGTTTCTAAGACTACCCCAGCCCCGCTTGCCTTAAAGTTGGAAGAACCGTCAACAAAGAGTTTCCAGAGGATCGGGCGGAGTGATAGGTCGAGATAACTGGATGTTGACATTTCGACTGCCAAGACAGGCTCAATGCTAAGTCGGGTTGTGGTGTTACTTCGGCAATGAAGTCGGCCATAGCCTGTCCTTTAATGGCCACTCTCGGCCTGTACTGTATGTCGAATTTGCTTAACTCAATAGCCCATTTCGTAAGTCGGCCCGAAGCTTCTAGTTTCTGAAGGATCTGACGCAATGGAAGGTCGGTCATGACAATGATGGTATGAGCTTGGAAGTATGGTCGAAGTCGTCGTGAAGAAATTACCAATACCAGGGCTACCTTTTTCAAAGAAGGGATACCTTGTCTCTGCTGGTAATAACGCTTTGCTGACATAATAGACTGGCAATTGCTTTCCATCATGCTCACGCATCACAGTCGAACTAATTGTTGCATCTGATACAGCGAGATATAACAATAAAGCCTCTCCTGACTCGGGTTTTGACAAAAGAGGTGGAGACCCGAGGTAAGACTTTAGCTGTTGGAACGCTGCTTCACACTCTTCCGTCCATTCCATTGCCTGTCGTCCCTTCAATTGTTTGAAGAAGGGGAGGCATTTGTCGGTGGCTCTTGATAGGAAGCGGTTGAGTGTGGCTATTCGTCCGGTCAGCCTTTGTACATCTTTAATCGTCTTTGGGGACTCCATGTCAAGTAATGCTTTGATTTTCTCGGGATTTGCCTCGATTCCCCGTTGACTGACTAGGATTTCGAGGAACTTTCTCGAGCTTACACCGAAAGCGCATTTGCTCGGGTTTAACTTCATTCTGTATTTTCGTAAGATCAGGAACATTTCTTCTAGGTCGGCTATATGATCGGCTGCGTGTATACTTTTTATGAGCATGTCGTCAATGTACACTTCCATGGTTCGGCCGATATGCCGAACGAACATCTTTTCACCAACCTTTGATAAGTCGCTCCAGCGTTTTTCAAACCAAATGGCATCACACGATAACAATAAAGACCTTTGTCGGTGACAAAGGTACTCTTAGACTTATCAGATTGATGCATTACAATTTGATTGTACCCGGAATAAGCATACATAAAACTAACTCAAGCCCTACTGTACTGTCTACCAACTGATCAATCCTTGGAAGAGGGAAGCTGTCCTTGGGGCAGGCTTTGTTTAGGTCTGTATAATCAATACAGACGCGCCACTTCCCATTGACTTTTTTCACAAATACCACATTAGCTATCTATTCCGGATAATATATCTCTTCTATGAAATTGGCCTTGAGGAACTTGTCGACTTCCTCTTCAATGATAGCATATCTCTCCGGACCGAGAGGACGTCTTTTCTGTTGGATAGGTCGGTAGGTCGGATCGATATTGAATCGGTGAGTCATGACCGAGGGATCGATCCCGGGCATATCTTCATGGCTCCACACGAACACATCGGCATACTGTCAGAGCAGCGTTATCATGTTGTCTTTGAGAGGAGACTTCAGAGATGAACCAATTTGTTCCATTTTTGTTTCGTCTGTCTCATCTAAATGTACCGAAACAAGATCTTCCACCGGTTGTCCTCGCTCATGAGTTCCGACTCGAGGATCCAGCGACTCAATCATAGATATCTCGGTCGGAGTTTTTACTACTGTGGCATAGCAGCGACGAGCATCTTGCTGATCCCCTTTCACTACTCCTACTCCTACTCCCGATTCAGTCAGAAATTTCATGGAAAGATGGTATGTTGATACCACTGCTTGCAGGAGGCTCAGAGAAGGTCGGCCGAGTATGGCGTTGTAAACTGATGATTAGTCGACGACCAGGAAGTCGACCATTATTATTATCTGATGCGAAAAATTTTCGGCAGTCAGCGGCAGTGAGGCGATCCCTTCAGGGAGTACTTGCCCACCAGAAAACCCGATCAATGGGGTCCGAACCGGACGCAATGTCGATCGTTCTACTCCTATTTTGTCGAACGCTTGAGCGAACAATACATACGCAGATGAACCCGTATCTACGAATATACGGAACACTTTTCGGTTGGCTATGGTGAGGGTGATGACTAGCGCATCATCATAGGGATGATGAATACATTGGGCGTCTTCCTCAGTGAACGAGATATAGTACTTTTCTCACTTCTTTTCCTTTGAAGGTCGAGACAGTATGAGAACCTAGGACCCAGGCTAACTAATGCTCCTGGCGTGATTTTTCCTAGCATTATTTGAGTCACCTCCGCCTCGAGGACTACCGACAATAGTTCGGATATCTTCTGTAGGTCGATTTTTGCTCTGACGTTCTTCCGCAGTTCCGGCTCTCACCACATGTTCTTTGAGTCAGCCCTCTTTTATGAGTCGCTCGATTTCTTCCTTCAAGTGATAGCAATCACTTGTGTTGTGTCCATGATCACGATGATAATGATAGTACTTGTCTTTACTCCGCCGATTGGGATTGCCTCGGAGTTTGCTAAGCCAGTTGAAGAAGTCTTCGCTTTTGATTTCCATCAATACCTGCTCCTGAGGCTTATTCAGGAGGGTATATGTGGAAAACCTTCGGTCGGGTCGTTTGCCCGACTTTCGTTCATCGCGTGCTTGATCATTCTCACGCTTTTTTCCTCCAGTCGAATCGGCTTCTTTTTTGGCTGACTCTTTGACCGATGATTTTGCGTTCTGGGCCGTCTCACGCATGATTCGCGTTTCTTCGGCATCTGCATATTTGTCCGACTGAGTCATAAACTCCGCTAGAGTCTCTGGCGGGTTCTTATCCAGAGATGCCAGGAATGGTTTGTCTTTGACTCCCTGCATAAGTGCATTGAGTGCTGTTTCTTTTGAATGTTTTCGAACCTGAAGAGACTCGAAGTTGAATCGCTTGATGTAATCTTTCAGTAGCTCTCCCTGCTTTTGAAATATATTGTTCAAGTGTGCGGGTGGCTTCAGTTTCTTTTTTCCACCAATGAAGTTGATGAGGAAGGCATTGTTGAGCTCGACGAATGAACAATAGACCTCGGTTTCAACTGTTTGAACCAAAGTCGAGCTACGTCGGTCAACGTAAGAGAGAAGGCTCGACACATCACGACATCTGAGGCGTCGTGCAGTTCCATGTAAGTTCTGAAGCATTCGATATACTCAGTTGGGTCGGTCTTTCCAGTGAAAGGAGTGATTTGGGGTAATCGAAACCTTTCTGGTAACCGAGCCTGCAATATTTCGTCTACAAAAGGAGATGCTTTTGCCTCGGACTTGGTCGGACATACATTCCGACCCTGTTTCATGTCCGCCATCTCTTTTATCATTTCTTCCCGTACTTCCTTTTTGAAGTCCTGGATGTCATCTTTCCAAGGCTCGTTGTTGTCCGTCGTACCTTCAACGGGAGGCCAGTTGCGCCTCTTTCGATCTATCTCGTGTCGGAGATTGGTAGGGGGCAAGACAGTTGTGGCTGAGTGAGCCGGTGCTGGCTTGGGAGAATCCCGGGGCTGACTCGGTTGATGGAATGATCGTTGTACAGTAGGCTGAGGATCGACTGGTGGTAAGGGGACAGGTGTTGTCTGCCCTTGCTGAGGCTACTGCATTTGTTGATGATACATCTGCTCCAGCATCTGCTTCATCACATTCATATCGGACCGGATCTCCTGAACCGCCCGATCTAACCGCCCATTGTTGCGGTTCCGATAGTTATTAGCTATAACAAATGTTGCTCGTTGTGCCGCAGAACCCTGACGGTTATTGGGTAGATTTTGAACTACACTTGCGCCCGCCGGCCCTGTGACCGCGACCTCATTCAGTTCTTCTTCTTGAACCGTCCTTCTAGTTATCACCATAAGAACAAATTTCCAATTGTAGATTGGAACGTGAAAAATGGCTTTTTATACAGGATTTTCATAGACGGCCAAACTATTGATGCAAATTTATGATGCGCCTTCCCCTCGTACTCGTCACCTGCATAAGAGATAAATAAAAGAGAGACCCTGGCTCTTGCCCGGGGAACCTCCGATGCTTAAGTCAGCTTCTTAGGATAAGGAGAAGGCATTTTTTGAGTGTTGAGTTTCGTACCTTTCATCGAGATGGAGGTTCCTTATTTATAGGTGTGGGAGAGTCCTGCCGTGCAGGGATTCTCTTCCTGATACCATGGAGATTTGATTTTGGCCTGCTTGGTCTCCATCCGATCCCGAGACCATCGGGATCGAGGATCCTTTGGCGAGATCTTCGGGACAGTGTTTTCATTTACACCGTCTTTCCTTTATTCGGCTCGGTCGTTTTCGACTTAAGTAATAACTGAGTCTCGGTTGGTTTTGCGGAGATAAGCTTTTTGCCTTCTGTCGGGTGGAACAGTCTCGGTTTGTGACCGTTGTCTTCTCCTATCCCATAACCGACAATGTGACCGGCTTAATGATGAGTCGGTTTTCACTGCCGATCGTGTAGCTTATAGCTTTTAGGCCTCAATCGGCTCATGCTGACGTTGCTAGCTCGTCCACTGAGCTAACTTAATCCGTCTTATTCTCTCCACTTTATTGTGTTTGCATGACATTGTCTCGGACCTAACTGTTACCTCAGAAATCCCGGACAGTGTCAGTAGGATTGGTCCGTTCTATATCCGAGTCTCTGGACTTAGCATATTTTTCCCCAACACCAATCATCTGTTTTTATAGATCATTTTATTATATTATCAGAAAATTGAAACAGATCCAATTGTCAGGTGGATGTACCATTGTAAACAGTGTTGATTGACAGTTAATCACCACTGTTTTTTCATGGTATGGTACACTTTATTATTGGATCTCCTTCATTTTTGGTATAATGCTATAAAATGATTTGTAAAAAAGGATGGACGACGTGGATGTAAAATACATACATTAAGGTGGGTCCCATGTTAATTGCACGGTGAGGGCCACATTGTCCTGGGTGAGGCCGGGGTCTCACCTAATTAGAGTTGTACACGAGTCGAGTTAGCTGAGTCGGCTCGCTCAACTCAACTCGGATAAGCTTGAAATTAGATTCAAATAGAGTGGAGCTACTTTTTGGAACTTGAAAATTTTTTGCGTCGAATTTGACTAAACTTGGATCGAATCTCAACTCATATGGACTCGAATCGAATCAGTTTAGTGACTCGATTATTTTGATAGTGATGTTGTTCGCCGAGCATATGATGAAATGACTCAATGAAGTATTATTTCGGGTGTGTACACTCTCCGTGCGATCAGTTAGTGGCGAGGAAGAAATGAATACGAAACAAATTATTACAAAATAAAAAAAACTTTACATTATAAGACTGTCATCATATTTTAATTTTGAAGTTGCTAGCTAAGTATTTGATGAAATACTTATAAAGTGTTGTTACTGTTTTACACTATGTGAGAAATTGAAAATGCATTCTGTGTTTGAAAAAATATCACACAGGCTCCAACTCGGCTTGAATTGGCCTGAGCTGTTGACTGAATCGAGCTGAGTTCGAGCTTGGGTTAGCTACCGGCTGAGCTGAGCCGAGCTCGACTCGTGCACAACTCGGCACCTAATCAGTTCTCGATTTGGTAGTGGCCCCTTCCGTACCAAGCTCGGTACTAGTCAATAGTGGAAAAGTTGTGTGGGTCCACCTTGATATATGTGTTTATCCACGCTGTCCATTCATTTTGCAAATCTCAAATGAGGCAAATCCAAAGATCAAGTGGACCGCACCACACGAAGCAACGGGGACAATGAAGCCCGTAGTTGAAACCTTGCTAGGGCCCACCACGGCGTTTATTTACCATCCAACTTGTTCATAAACTCACATAATCCTGAATGAAGGGAAAGCACAAAAATGACCTTGATCCAAAACTTCTATAGCTAAGAAGTTTTCAACAGTGGGCATTCAATCTCCACCGTTTCCTACCATGTGGTCCACTTAAGCTTTGGATTTGCCTCATTTTCGAGCTCATGCCCTAAAATGAGCTAAAAAAATAGATCCATCGCATGGATAAATCACATGCAACATGATGGGCCCCACAGTTACTAGATGTATCAATATCGAATACAAGTCCCCTTCTCTCCAACTATACGGCGTGACGGGCCACAGGGAAAAATCCGACTGATCACTGTAACGAAGAAAGTTAGCCAAAAGTGACGGTCCAAATGCATTGTATGGATAATGAGGATCTACAATGGGATTTCGCCATGTCAGCCAGCATGATCTGATGAGGGCCCATGTGCTTTAGAAATATTTAAGGGTCATTTGAATGCCTGCAAAGTCCTTATGTTGTAAAGGAATTACTGGTAATTTGATTACAGGGTTTGTTTGGATGCATGCATTTGGATGTAAAGGTTTTAGATTACAACTTTCAGCGGGAATTTGAAACTCGGTGAAAGGTCATGTTTAATATTAGAGTAAAGTCTTTACTGCTAAAAAGGCATTATATAGAATACAATGGTTAATATACACTAATGATATGTGGGTACCACCGTAATGTGTATGGTACATCAAATTTATCCATTATGTACTTCCATCAATGCTCTCCTATGGCTCTAAAAAATAGGTTTTCCACAGTCAAATGGACCACACAAGGAAAAGATGGGATGTCGACCATAAAAAACTTATAAATTACATTTGGGGCCCACTGTGATGGGTGGAAGACATCTAATCCATGTAGTGCATGCATGCTTTAATGTCCTCTTGACGCAGGGGAGGACATGAGGTCGAGCACCGTCTTCCTCAAGAGGATAAATATTCCGAATCCACGGAACTTCTCTGGACTCCTCACAGAGACTTTTCGAATCCACGAGAAAAGAGAGCAGAAAATAGAAATAAATTCTAAATAAATTCGAAATAGATTAATCAATGCATAAAAACGAGTTCACAACCCTTTAAATAAGGGTACTAAGCAATGGGAAAGAAATTAGAATCAAACTACAACTAGGACTCCTAAAATTCGCGACTTACTATAAATAGTAAACTTACTATTTATAGACGGTCGTGATGTCTACTAGTGCGCAAGGTTTTCGGCCAAAAATAGTAAGTGTCCTATTTGGCTTCGCCAACCCGTTCTCCTAATTATTCTAAGCTCTTTTCACGTTGGGCGCAACTCCTAAAGCCCTACGGATAAAGAGTTATAAGCAAACTAAAACTTACTATTTATAGTAAAAACGAAATTGAAACAGGGAAACGACCGTGAAATCAGGGGTTTCTCGCAATTCCAAGCGTCGCAACCCGGCATAGCAGGGTTGGTTGGCTAAAGTAGCTCGTTCTACCCCAAAATCATATATTTTTCGTCCGCTAACTCATCCCGGATTGCGAGATACGCCTGATTTAAGGTCTGATGGTCCAGATCACTTCTGTCGCCGACTGGGCCTTTTCTGATCCATCTTTGCCATGTAATTGTCCGCGACCCGCTCTACATCAGTCTCCTCCACTTCAAAAGAACTCGTCCTCGAGTTATCATTATGCACTGGTTCATGATACTCAGTCAGGTCCGCAACATTGAAAGTTCGTGAGATCGCCATATCATCTGGAAGATCAACAACATAAGCGTTGTCATTGATCTTTCGGATGATTGGTACCGGTCCAATCTTTTTATTCTTCAACTTGTTGTACGTTCCGGTCGGAAATCTTTCTTTGCGCAGATGGACCATTACTTGGTCGCCCACCTCGAACACTTTCTGTCGTCGATGCTTGTCCGCTTGCTCCTTGTACTTTTCGTTCGAGGCATGTAGCTTGTTCTGTACCTCCGCATGAATGCCCATGATTTTGTCTGCCATATGTTCTACTGCAATGCTCATGCCTGAGAGCTTGGGCAGAGGGACCAAGTCTAGTGTATGGCGAGGTACTCGTCCGTAGATAACTTGGAACGGGGATTTTCCTGTCGAGCGGTTCACCATGTTGTTGAATGCAAACTCCGCTTGAGACAAGGCCAAATCCCACTGCTTTGGTTTTTCCCCTGAAATACATCGAAGGAGGTTCCCCAACGTGCGATTCACAACCTCAGTTTGACCGTCAGTCTGTGGGTGGTACGCGCTGCTGAACTGAAGGCGTGTATAGAATCGAGTCCACAAAGTCCGCCAAAAGTGGCTTATGAACTTCGTGTCACGGTCGGAAGTAATAGTCTTGGGAACCCCGTGTAGGCGCACAATTTCTCTGAAGAATAGATTCGCCACGTGTGTTGCATCGAGAGTCTTCTTGCATGGAATAAAGTGCGCCATCTTGAAAAAACGATCTACTACCACGAACACCGAATCCATGCCGCGTTGTGTTCGTGGGAGACCAAGCACAAAGTCCATAGATAAATCCTCCCAAGGGCCGTCAGGCACGGGTAACGGGGTGTAGAGACCCGTATTATGAGATTGCCCCTTGGAAGTCTGACAAATATAACAGCGTTGGACTGCCTTTCCTACATCACGTACCAATTGCGGCCAGTAATACCGTTCTTCCACAAGAGCTCGCGTCTTGTCTCGCCCAAGGTGTCCACTGAGGCCACCTCCATGTAGCTCTTGGATTATCTGTTCCCTTAGCGAACTCTTTGGGATACATAGTCGATTTCCCTTAAAAAGGAACCCGTCTTGTATATGTAAGTCACCGGGGTGACCTTCCTGACATCTAACCCATGCATCCTTGAAGTCGTCGTCGTCGGCATATATGTCTTTGAGGCGATCGAACCCGACAACTTCATTGCTCATAGTGACTAACAAAGTTGCACGGCGACTCAGCGCATCGGCTACTTTGTTCTGTTGCCCTGACTTATGCTTTAGCACGAATGTGAATTCCTGCAAGAATGAGATCCATCTAGCATGCACACGGTTAATGTTAGCTTGACTATTAATAAACTTGAGGGCTTGATGGTCTGTGTAAAGTATGAATTCCCTTTGAATCAAATAATGTCGCCAGTGTCGCAGTGCCTGGACCACCGCGTACAACTCGATCTCATATGTAGACCACTTCTTGCGTGCATCACTAAGTTTCTCACTGTAAAAGGCTACCGGCCTACCTTCTTGAGACAAAACTCCCCCAATCCCGACATATGAGGCATCACATTCGACTTCAAACAGTTTGTCGAAGTTGGGAAGTACAAGAACCGGGGTCGTGGATAATCTGCGCTTGATTTCGGCAAAGCTCCTGTCGGCTTCGTCAGTCCACTGAAACTGCCCTTTCTTCATGCAATCTGTAATCGGTGACACAATGCTACTGAATTTTTTCACGAACCGACGATAGAATGTCGCTAGTCCATGGAAACTTCGTACTTCATGAATATTCTTGGGAACCGGCCATTCTCTGATTATCTTCACCTTTTCCTCATCCACTCGAATGCCCGTGGATGTAACCACAAAACCCAGAAACAATAGGCTATCAGTCATGAAGCTACACTTTTTTAAATTGAGGTACAATTTATTTTCAGTGAGCACTTGAAGGACTTTCTTGAGGTGCTCCATATGGGTGGTTTCGTCTTGACTGTATATCAAAATATCATTAAAATAAACCACAACGAACCGCCCAATGAAAGGTTTCAGAACTTGGTTCATCAACCTCATGAATGTGCTAGGCGCATTAGAAAGACCGAAAGGCATGACCATCCATTCGTACAATCCTTCCTTGGTCTTGAAGGCTGTTTTCCACTCATCACCCGGCCGTATTCGAATCTGATGGTAGCCGCTCCTTAAGTCCAATTTAGAGAATATTTTTGCGCCCTCTAGCATATCCAACATATCATCCAACCGTGGTATAGGAAACCTGTATTTTATGGTGATCTTGTTGATGGCCCGGCTGTCGACACACATGCGCCAACTCCCATCTTTCTTTGGAGTTAGCAGAGTTGGTACAGCACATGGGCTCATGCTTTCTCGAATAAGACCCTTACGAATCAGTTCCTCCACTTGTCCCTGCAGAATCTCGCACTCATTCGGGCTCATTCGATAATGAGGACGATTAGGTAAACTGGACCCAGGGACAAGGTCGATATGGTGTTGGATATCTCGCATAGGGGGTAACCCATCGGGAAGGTCCTCGGGCCAGATTTCTTGGAATTCATGCAACAAGGGCCTTAGTCTTTCAGGGATGATGGTAGGCTCGAGTTCTTCCCCTTTTACAATTAATGCATAAGTCTGTCCTGTTTCTTTGGATTCTTCCACGAAGTCCCGAATGGTTAAGAGAAAACGACCATCCACTTTAGAAGTTTCAGGTGGTCCTTCTGGATCCATAGGGGCCAAAATGGTCTTCCGGCCGTCCTTGACGAAGATATATATGTTATCTCGCCCTTTATGAGTGGCGTCACGGTCAGATTGCCAGGGTCGACCGAGTAGTATGTGACATGCTTCCATGTCAACCACATCGCATACTACTTCATCCTTATAATGTTTGCCAATTGAAAAGGATATGGTGCACCGTTCAGTTACCTTTGTTTCGCTGACCTTCTTGATCCAACCGATTGTATATGGAGAGGGATGACGCTCTGTTTTCAATTGCAGTTTTTCCACCATGCCCTTTGAGACAATGTTCTCGCTGCTTCCACTGTCAATGATCACATCACAAACCTTTCGATTCACCGTACACCTAGTGCGAAAGATGTTATGCCGCTGTGGATGCACTTCTTTTCTTGGCGCATATAATAGTCGCCTCACGACGAGCGACTCGCCGTGATCTTGCTGAACCCAATCTGAATCATCTACCTCGTCCTCGGCGGTATGCTCCTGTTCTTCAATATCTGGATCTTCATAAGTGTTATCAGCACTATCATCATTAATGGCGAGGTTTGCCACTTTTCGCTGGGGACAAGTATTTGACAAGTGGCCGGGCTGGCCACAACGATAGCAGTTGTTGGGCCTTGGCCGAGCATAAGGGTTCGGGATTGTACTTGTGCCAGCAGCAGTCGATACGCCCCTTTGGGGTCTAGCTTGCCCACTTCCCTGATCTCGGTTCTCAGACATAGGAGGTTGAGTGCGTGCTCCTACGGGCTCTTTCCCCTTAGGCTGTGGAGCTCCCTGGGGTGGACCTGCCGCAGTGATCCTCGCAGTAGGATAGGCCCGTGTGTTAGAACGTTCAAGTTGCGCTTCTGCCCGAGTAGCCAACTTGATCGCATCATTCATCGTCCAGACGGACTGCATCTGGACCCGATCCTGGATCGCCATACGCAATCCACCGTTGAATCGGGCGACTTGCTGCGATTCAGTCTCGACCAAATCGTTGCGCGCCGCCAGGCGGTAAAATTCTTCTGCGTACTCTCTCACCGACCGACTACCCTGTCGACAATTTTGGTATTGTTGGAATAATACCTGATCGTAATCGCTAGGGAGGAATCGGGCACGTAGTAGCTGCTTCATTCGTTGCCATGTGCGGATTGGTGCTTTCATCTGCCTGGTTCGTGCGAGTTGCAGTTGTTCCCACCAAGCTGAAGCTCCTCCTTTCAACTTGTAGGCCACAAGCTTGACCTTCTTTGTTTCAGGGATGTCCATATAGTCAAAAAATCGCTCAACTTCAGAAAGCCAATCAAGAAAATCCTCAATGTGTAGCTGGCCATTGAAGTTAGGAATATCAACCCGTATCTTGAAGTCTCGATCTACCCGATCGCCGCCTTGCCTGGGGTGTTGGAAGATCACGTCATCGATCTCCTCTTCACTGGAGCCCCCGTCCTCAGGGACGGCCCTTGGATGCACTGCTGGGATTATCCTGCGATCAGGGCGATTACGAGTTTCAGCAATTGGTGGTGGAGGATTACCACCAGGAACACGGAGTTGCCCTAGGGTTTCTGCTAAGAGATTCGCTATGCGGTCTATGGAAGCCTGCAGCCCTTGCATGGCTTGCCGATTCTCTTGCTGCGCTACTTGGAAAGTTGCCGCCGTTAAAGGAAAATTTCCTGGAGCACCGCCTATGGGATTGTTGCCCGACCCGTCATTAGAAGCCATCGACCCGAGGAGAAACCTCGCTCTGATACCAAACTGACGCAGGGGAGGACGTGAGGTCGAGCACCGTCTTCCTCAAGAGGATAAATATTCCGAATCCACGGAACTTCTCTGGACTCCTCACAGAGACTTCTCGAATCCACGAGAAAAGAGAGCAGAAAATAGAAATAAATTCTAAATAAATTCGAAATAGATTAATCAATGCATAAAAACGAGTTCACAACCCTTTAAATAAGGGTACTAAGCAATGGGAAAGAAATTAGAATCAAACTACAACTAGGACTCCTAGAATTCGCAACTTACTATAAATAGTAAACTTACTATTTATAGACGGTCGTGATGTCTACTAGTGCACAAGGTTTTCGGCCAAAAATAGTAAGTGTCCTATTTGGCTTCGCCAACCCGTTCTCCTAATTATTCTAAGCTCTTTTCACGTTGGGCGCAACTCCTAAAGCCCTACGGATAAAGAGTTATAAGCAAACTAAAACTTACTATTTATAGTAAAAACGAAATTGAAACAGGGAAACGACCGTGAAATCAGGGGTTTCTCGCAATTCCGAGCGTCGCAACCCGGCATAGCAGGGTTGGTTGGCTAAAGTAGCTCGTTCTACCCCAAAATCATATATTTTTCGTCCGCTAACTCATCCCGGATTGCGAGATACGCCTGATTTAAGGTCTGATGGTCCAGATCACTTCTGTCGCCGACTGGGCCTTTTCTGATCCATCTTTGCCATGTAATTGTCCGCGACCCGCTCTACATCACCTCTTAAGCCCTAAAAAAAATCAAATATTTCTTACGTGATTTTTGTATATTTTGAAAGGTTTACCACCGAAGCTCTCTAAATGCATAAATACTTATTTTATTCACTGTAAACACCTTATAGGCTAGCCAAATACACATTCTGTTTATCTGTAATTAAATTCCCACTTAAAAACTGACCAGAATAACATGTAGACCGTTTACAACTTAAAACTCTTTTAAAGTATAATATGTTTATAACTTAAAAAATTAGAGGCATCCAAACGACCCTTTAGTTTTCACTTTTGCCCCAGGGAATCGGACAATTCCAATTGATAAGATCAGAGACAGAGCATGTAGCCATGTATAGGTGGGGTCGCCAGATGAGAGACTCCTATATCAGACACGTGTACCTTGTTTCCACGTGTAATGCTAGAATGCGCTTAGAAATTCTCATCTATTACGCGTAGGATTGGAAAATTCAAGCTCTGCTTTATGCCATGACGTGAGAGATGCTCCCATCCAAACGGTTGGACCGATAATCCACCGTCCAAACAGTGGATAATTTCCATCCCACTGTCTGTGCGCAACATCCAGCCCATCCAAAATGCTTCCCCTCCATAAGTATTAGATCCATTCATCAAGTGGTCCGCACCTACGTTTCTATTGTATCAGTGGCTATCTATTGTTTTTCTATATTGTGGCCGATTTAATGAGTGAATTGGGCTGATGTTTTCAAAAAGGGATTCTCATGGTGGGCCCAACCTATTAGACGGGTTGGATGTTGGTCACAGATTACGGTTTCTAGTTAATCTCCTGGTTGGACATGAGCATCTCTCTTATACTACGGTAGTCATGGCTAGACGGTAGGGATTGGTGAGGACCACCACCTACTAGGGGGACTAGGACCACTCTGATCAGTGGGCCCCACCATCATTGGAGAGGTAAACAGCGTTTGCACCTAAATGTTAGTGGATTCCACCACCCGACCAGTCATTCCTGGAAGGGAAAGGGAAAAGTTAAAATGTGGCAGCGCCATATGCCGATGTGATGTGCGGCTGCTCTCCTGGCGACGGTTGGATGGCTTTGCAGATGGGACCCACTTACAATGTAGTTGCCGAACAAACTGCAACCAGTTCGACCTGCCACAACTACATGTGGTTGCCGACTCCGAGTAGATACGACATGGATGTGATGACACGGTTCATCCTGTGGGCCCCACTGTGGAAGGACGAAAATATCCTCCATCGTAAGATCCATCCGTTCATCTGAAGTTCGACTGGCAGATGTTAGTTGTCCAATGTCAACCCTCTCTCTCTTTTCCAAAGCTGTCCGTCTAGAGAGTCCCACCAGATGCAACGGTCTCGATAACTTGAAGCTGGGCCACACTTAAGGGTTGTGGGTCCCAAGGAAGATGCACGTAATTCTCTGGACGAGCATTCTGCGTTGATTGAAGAAAGGATTCAAGGCGACGAGGCCTCTCCATCACGGGCGCTGCTTCGGTGTATCCCCAGATGCACTGTTGTGGGTGACTGTGGGACCCACCTTAATGATTTTAACTTACATCCATGCCGTCCATTAACTTTTAAACAATCATTTCAGAGTACAATATAAAAATTGAAGCAGATCCAGGTCTCAGGTGGACCACACCAGGAAGCAATAGTGATTGAATACCCACCATTAGTGAGCCACTGGAATTTTTATTTTCCATCCAACCTGTTAATAAGGTCAAAAAGATATGGATGAAGGGACCTAACAAATATCAGCTTGACCCAAAACTTTCGTGGGGCAGAAGAAGTTTTTAATGGTCATTCAACATTGTTTCCTGTGGTGTGGTTCATTTGAGATTTAGAACTGCATCATTTTTAAGATCATACCCTAAACTGATATTTCAAAACGGATGGACAGCGTGGATATCAGGAACATATATCAAGGTGGGTCCCACAGTCAGATGACCAACCGAAGCCGCGCCCATCAATCTTCAATCGCGAAATACAAAAGCACCACACGCGGGTAGGATGAAGGACACTGATATGGTGGTCCACGCGGTGCACGAGTCTTATCGTAGACAAACAGGCTGGCCCACATATCAGGTGAGCGACGAATGCATGTTGGTTATCTTCAATTTTTTTAATAATCCACCCTATTGTATGTGTGGCCCACTCAATAAATGAATTGCCCTGATTTCTGGTGCAGGAGATGGTACGATAGAGCCATCGTTCCATATTCCAAATGACACATGGCAGGGTGATGTGTTGATGTGATCCACGCATGTACTGGCACAAGGATGGATGCATAAATTTTAAATATAAAACTCACGAGACAATCCTATCCACCGCTGTTTTTACTCTTTATCCTACTTTAGCTGTTTTTATTTTCCACCGTTACTTTAATGGTCACAGATCAGATGGGTAGGATTATGTAATAGGCGTGATTTCTGAGATATAAATAAATCATTCTATGGGTAGGATTGTGTAATAGGCGTGATTTCTGAGATATAAACTCTGTAGTGTACACTGTGAATGTATATATCTTATCCACGCCGTTCATCTGTTTTTCCAGTTCATTTTAAGGGCATTAACAAAAAATTAAAACATATCCAAAGCTCAAATGGACCACACCACAAGAAAAAGTGGGAATAATGACATCGACCGTTGAATCTTTCCTAGGGCTCATAGTGATGTTTATTTGTCATTGTAGCCCTAGGCCCGCTTGGATGAACGGTTTCAAAACACGGCATTGGGATGCATGTGCATGCGTTGACGTCCATTTTGTTAGTAAGAAACCGTACACATGGCATACAAGTAAATCAAATTAAGCCGTCCGAATCGTGGGACCTGTTTAGACAGATCATAGACCAAAAGTTACACTTGATTTGATATTCTAGCTAGAGAATTGGGGGCCATTTAATGAACGGTCCAAATGTAAAACATTCAGTGGTTCGAATTCAACCAGAAAATGTCCATTTAATCAGATAATACGATTGCTTGATCGACCTGGTTTTGAGGTCTCCACGATTCAGACGTTTTAGTTTGTGTTGGTTTATGCCACGTGTACAATTTTTAGTGCCTGCGTATTGACCACCACACTCTGCCGGAGTACATCAAATAGCACTCCTTTGAAGCAAGCCAGGCTGTTCGTCAAGTAGGGTGAATATGGACCGTTGATCTGCTTTTCTAACCATCCATTTTGCTGATGAGTCGATTGGTGGACCGCTCTTTTTTAGGCCAGGCGTACTCGGGGTGGACCTTACATGCATTCGGATGCTGTAATACCTCACCGGTCTAACGTGCAAGAAACTGCTTATCGATTTGCCTCCCACGTGTCGACGTGTCACACGTGTTGGGAAATTGGGCCACTCGTCAAGTGGGGGCACAGAGTTCATGTTCAGCATAAAACTCCTGCCCGTCAAACCATCAGGTGGGCCGATTGCAAATTGATGGCTATAACATTTTCCAACCAATGGCCCATACTCAATGGGCAAGTGTCCTCATATTGGCGGCATTGGGCATCCGATCCATGTGGTTTTCGAGATGCGACACATCCACGATAGCGTCCGGAAGATGAACGGTTTCGATCTTATACATGACAGCAAGTATATGAGTATAGTTCACTATCTTGGATACTTCGAATCAAACGATCCTGGCCGTTGAAAAGATAGGTGGGATAAGTGAATAAAATTAATGGAAAGGATTGTGTATGAATTCTTATTTTTGAAACATACGCCATCCATGCTAGGGCCCACTAGCTGGGAGGTTAACCCTCCACTTCCACAATCTCTGTTGGCCCCAACATAATGTATGCGTTTTATCATGCCGTCCACCCATTTTTTTCGGATCATTTTCGGGCATGATGCAAAAGAGTCGTATCCAAATCTCAAAGTGGACCGCGTCATACAAAAATAGTGGTAATTGAGCGCCCTTAATTAAAAACTTCCTATGGCCTGCTGTAATATTTATTTGACATCTAACCTGTTGATAGCGTCACACAAATTTGGATGAAGGTATAATACAAATATCAACTTAATCCAAAACTTTCGTACCTTCAATAAGTTCTAATCACAAATCATTTACGTAGTGTTATCACCTTATATTTGGATTTGTCTAATTTTTGAGATCACACCCAGAAATTATTTGAAAAAATATAGATGGATAGAAGATTTTAAATATATATATATTTTTTTAAAAAAAAAAAAACAAACTAAGCAGACATAATTGTTAAGATGTGGAGCCACATTTGGACAGGGTTGTTCGACCAGTCGAGTACCCTGCTCGATCGGTCGAGTGGCCCACTCGACCAGTCGAGGGCTGGCTCGACTCAAAGTCCAGCGAGCAGTAGTTTTTTGAGTCCGAAATGCTCAACCGGTCGAAGCCCATGCTCGACCAGTCGAGGGTCCACTCGACCAGTCAAGCAATCTGCTCAACCAATCGAGGTTACGCAGATTCGTTTTCCAATTTTGCACGGACTGCGAAATTTTGAGGCGATTTTCGCAGTGGTGCGAAAGGAAAGTTGCCTAAACTATAAATAGGGGTCCCTAGGGCTTCTCTAGGATTGGGAGTTATTCTAAAGTGTATGCAAATAGTTTTTTCTATACATCCAATGGAAGAGGTTAGTATATTGCTTGTAATCTCGTTTTCTTCATAGTGGAAGTTTGCACCCGTGGTTTTTTACCCTTATTGGGGTTTTTCACGTATATCTTGTCTTGTGGTTTGTTTGGTATGCTTTGATTCTTCTTCTAGATTATATTTCTTCTTGTTTATCGTTTGTGAGTGAGACGGGAGATTGAATCTCGGTTCACTAGCGTTGTTGGCGTGCTGCGCAACAACACATTATGTTGGTTCTTTTCCACCGCCAACTTAGTAGTGAGCTGGAGCCTACCCATTTGTCTTGGGTAACATCTTCCAATTATGAATTAAAATAACTCTCAATTGTAATATCATAAAGGTGATGACTTGACATCTGAAGTTATTATTATTTTAATTTGGGCATTATTTAGCTTTTTTCAGGATAAAAATACTTCCATATTAGCCTTTCTCTCATGCCATGGTAGCTTTTCGTGCAAGTTAAGGGGTTCTTTTGGGAATGGGCCATAGGCCCCACTAAATTAATAATTGGGGCCACCCGTTATCCAATTTGATATGCTTACTTTTATTAGACAGCTGTGAACCCATAGTAAGTTAATTTCAGTAAAAAATAAAAATAAAAATGGAGTTGTCTATGGCCTGCAAGTGCATTAATTTCTTGCTGTTTTTCTCCGGTGTGGTCCATCCATTATGAGTTTTTCCCTCGAACTTTGGCAGGTGGCATGAAATTAAAACTCATTTCACGTGAATGATTTAAACTTGCTTTAAGATAATTTAATGGGCCCCATATAAGGTCTCATGTGGCTTCAAAAAGTGAGGTCCTTGCGTGGTAAGGCATTTCTTCTTCTTCATTTTTTGAGAGGAGAGGATCACACAAAGAGCTAAAGCCTTTTCAATGGTTAGTAGTTGTACGGATGGACACTACACTCCTCTGTGAAGCTAAAAAACTTCAACAAATCTCTGGTGAAGCTTCATCGAGCTCTGGGTGCAAAAAAAGAGAGAGTTTTTTTTCAAGTTCTTTGGCCACAAACTCTTATGTGGAAGCTATGACGGCCAAATGTGGATTCTTTTGTGTGTTGTGTTTATTTTTGTTGGTAGGTATTAATGGTGGGAGTTTGTGAAAGGGAAGAGGGTGTGGTGATTAGCTTTGTAGTTTTTTTTTTTTCTTTTTATTTTTTGGATATGAACGGTAAGAGTTCGTGAAAGGGAAAAGGGTGTGTAAGAATGTTAGAATGGATGAATTTTTGTAATTGAATAGTGTTGTAATAGATAAATTTTATAATGGATGAATGTGATGAATGTTAGAATGGATAAATATTATAATAGAAAATTGTATCCAAATTAGGTGATTCAAAAGTCATTTGAAAGTTCATCAAATTATTTTTCCAACAAGTACAAGATTACCCAATTTGGACATGTTACGAGGGAATTATGATTGTTTTCATCGAATCAACAATCTATAATGCGTATTAACTATCCACTCTGAGTATCAGGATCCATGGTGAATATCAGCGATTTGCTGTTAATATCGGCGATCCACGGTTAATATTGACAATCCTCATTGTGGATCACCGATACACACGATGGATCGCTTATTAGACGAAAATTGTCATTACTCCCTTGTTACATGTCCAATTTGGACGATTTTATACTTCTTAGAAAAATAATTTGATAAAATTTCAAATAACTTTGGAATTACCTCATTTGGATACCATTTGATTACCCAAAGTGGGTCCAAAGTTCATCAAGGAATGTGGATTGCCGGTACATACTATAGATCACGATACGACGAAAATAGTCATTATTCCCTTGTTACGTGTCCAATTTGGACAATCATATATTCATTGGAAATGTAATTTAATGAACTTTCAAATGACCTTAGAAAAATCTCATTTGGATACCATTTAATTGCCCAAAAGTAGTACTAAATTTACTATGGGTTGCCAATACTCACTGTGAATCGCCAGCCTCACAAAAATGGTCATTACTTCTTCGTTACATGTTCGATTTGGGTGATCTTATGCTTGTTAGAAATGTAATTTGATGAAATTTTAAATAGCTTTGCAATCACCTCATTTGAATACCATTTGATTGCCTAAAAGTGAGCCCAAATGTAACATCCTGAATTTTCACTGTTTTGGATTTATAAAAAAAAAAAAAAAAATCCTTGATTTTTTCTTAATTAACTTATATTATCACTTACTGACCATTAACACTCAACGTTAGCTTATACACGAGTGGTCCAGTCTGGTCACGATCAGACTGTTTGCAGGCCATCAAGTCAGATGATCGGTTTGTACTCGGCGACAGCTTGTGCAGGCTGTGCAGCAGTCGAGGAAGGTCAGAAAAGTTTAAAATTTTGGAAAAGTATAGATCTCACTGGGCTTGTGGTTTATCGTGGACCACGGACACAATGAACACCCAGAATTAGAATCTGACACTTGTCAAATGCACCCCACCAATGCCAGAATTGGAATCTGGTACTTGCAAATAAAACCGAGATACCAGACTTTCCAGCCGTCGGATTTCTTTCAAATTTACGGTGAAGGTCTAATGTATTTTTCTACGCCCACCCACAAAATCCAGGTCCTGATCGTGGCACGGTGACCATTGATCGCGAATCGGACCCGTGCGACCAAACCCCATATCTGATTGTCCCCAAATTTTGCATGGCCCTTCATCAGGCCATGGGTCACCTATCCTGTAAGTTTCATAGCCAGAGGGCCACCAGTGCCACCCCCAATCACCGAAATGGGCCCCTTAAGGGCATTTAAAGATCGAAATCGTATGTTCAAACCTTATACTTGATCATCCGTTTGTTCCCAAACTTTGCATGACCTCTCATCGGGCCATAAGACACCTACGCATTAAGTTTGGTAGCCAGAGGGGTGTTAGGGCTGCCCCAACACCAACAGGGAGTCCTAGTGGTCTATTTTAAAAAATTGTGGAAGCTTGGGGCCATTTGCACCAAATCTGGCATTATAAAAAGAGTTTTTTTTGGGCACCCCTCTCCCCATACGACTTTGTCCTAAGGAAGGAAAGAGAGAAGAGAGAAAATGGAGAAAGAAGAAAGGAAGAAGAGAGGAAGGGCGAGTGAAGGAGAGTGAAGGTGGGCCATAGATCAAAGTAGGGCCCAAGGGAGTCCCATCTTGTAAAACCCTACCTCTCCCTCAAGGAAATCCATCATCCACAAAAGGGAGAACCCTTTTCCACCGATTTGATAGGTAAATCTTTCATCTTCTTGGAAACCCCTCATAGTGAGGGAGGATTTGCATGAGATTCTAACATGCAATGCTTTGCTTTAGGGATTCCGGCTAATTAACTTCGAGTTCGGCACTTCTACATCATTTCCAAGATCTCAACGAACCATAGGTGCAGACTATTATCCTTAGGTGGCCTAGTACCAATTTATTACAAATCTAATGATTTTGATTGTTTTGATGCTATATTTTGAGAATCTAGAAGAATTCTAGGAATTGCATGTTTGTTGGATTTGCGTGGAATTGTGAGTTTGCTTTTCATATGATGATGTTCTTGCCTCTCGCATGATTTTGTATATGGATGATTTCATGCTCATGCCTTTTGGATTTTTCCTTATAGTGTTGCTTCTTAGTATCCATGATTCATTACTCTTGTGCTTATGATTTTTTAAGATAAAGGAAGTACTTAACTTCCTCACCCACACACATAACTCACATGCACTTTATTTCATGATATTGTTAGCCTTGCTTGCTACGAGAATCTAAATTGTATGTTAAGGAGTATGAAACTATGATGTTGTTTATGCTGGATGATTCATTGGTAGTTAGCATGCTATGAATCACTATTCATAACCCTGGGTTGGTCGGGAACATGAGGAGAGACGGTAGTCCCATCAGTAGGACTATGCTAGGGCTAAATTCGTGAGCTTGGACGGGTGTGTATGGGCGACAATAGTTCGACTACATGGGTCCCTTGTACCCGATGTCGTTCGTCGCATATTCGCCTGACTCGTGTGGTCTAGCCTACTTACTGACCAGCCCTATTTGTTAACCTTGTTTGCTCACATATGTATGGAACCTGAAATACTACCATCGTTGCAGCCCACCGATAACCAATTGAAGTTGATCCACTGCCTCGTGAGCCGGGCATGATGAAATGGGACACTGTGTCCGAGCTGTTGGCCTACATTGGGGTGACGCGCCTCCACATGTGCTTGGAGTCGGGGATGAGGAACCCGACGGGATTAAAGATCGTGGGGTCTCGACTTCACATGTGTCCAAGCGATCCCTTCCTCTCAGCACTCCCCATGTGCTTAGAGTCGGGGATGAGGAACCCGACGGGATCAAAGATCGTGGGGTCTCGACTTCACATGTTGGGGGGTCTTGGCCTCGCAACCAGATTAGGGCATTGATACGTGGGGTGTAAAAGATTTCCAAACCTGCTGGATGAATGGAATTAACTAAGAACTCAACTAACACTATCATCGCATCGCACTAGTTAGGTTGACGACTCGGCAGTCGAGGTCGCAATGAGAGAGTGTTGTTATATGTGAGCGTGAGATGGTGTCGCTTGAGGGAGTGTTGTGGCGAGGGCATGCATCATATCATCTATCATGCATATGCATTAATAAGATTAGTTAGGTGTTTGTGAATGATTATTTTTCATTAAGTTCATAATATAATTGATGCTTGTTACAACTTAAGACTAATAACACCCACTGAGTTGATCACTCACTCCCACTTTGGGACGGTGTTTTAAAACACCAATCAGACTCTTCAATAGTTGCAGGTAGCGATGAGTTCGAGGAGCCAAGCAGGGCTGGCATTGATGAGGAGGACAAGCTGTCCTATTTTCAGTTGATGGGCGATTCGACAAAGATTTTGCCGGCGAACCTAAGTCGCTGAGTAGTGGACTCATTGCATTATTATTTTGGACATGCTACTCTTTTGTGATTTTGTCGGGCAACGCCTTGTGCGACCCACTTATATTCTTTTGGACTTGTATATATTTGACCTCTTTCATTTCAGTAGATTAGTTGTGATTGTGCTTCATGTTCCAAGAAATTCCAGGCTGCGCATTTAAATCTGATTAAACGCATATTAATGAAAATCGGTTATAAGTGACCCTGGGAACTCGGGAGTCGAGTGTATGCACGACCCCCGATTTTCAGGGTGTTACACCAAAATTCATATATTTGAATATTTTATTCGATGATAAATGATATAATGAACTTTAGGCCCACTTTTGGGCAACTAAGTGATATCCAAATGAAGTGATTTCAAATCTATCTGAAATTTCATCAAATTATATTTCTAATGAGTAGAAGATCACTCAAGTCGAACATGTAACGAGGGAGTTATGACCGTTTTCATAGAATTTATGACCCATAGGAAGTTATAACAATTATGACCGTTCATCCATTTCAACTAGGGGTGCACACGGGTCGATTCGGTCCGGTTTTGGGGTGAAACCAGAACCGAACCATTCCTAACGGTTCTAGGATTTTTGGAACCGGAACCGGACCGTTAGCACCCTAGAACTGAACCGGAATAGGACCGTTAAAACCAATTCGGTTCTGAATCAGTTTCACGATTCTGAGAGAGAGAGAGAGAGGACTGGCGACGACAAGCGAGCGAGGACCGGCGACAAAGAGAGGGCAGTCGCAATGTAACATCCTTGATTTTTACTGTTTTGCATTTCAAAAAATTCGTAAATTTTTTTTTAATGTAATTGACTTATATTATCACTCACAGACCATTGACACTCAATGCTAGTTCATACACGAGTGATACCAGTAAAGAACCGCATAAGTTCGATTAATCAACCGTAGGAAGCCCGCGAATCAGCTTGATCACTAAAATATCAAGTTTAGCCCCATGATTTACTCACGTAGGGCCCAAATCTAACCGACCCATTGTTAACCAATCAAGAAAATCATAACTAAACTAAACATCTAACCAAAACCGAGTCAGATAAAGCCCGACTCTTGGCTAATAGACTAAATCAACCCCGTTACTCTTTTAGCCTAAAACCGACAGTTTAGAGTGATCATAACCAAATATCCACTTCCACTACTTATAAATAGGCCACCCTATAACATAGTTAATCCAAACCATGATAATTGCCCATGAGAAATCTCAATACCTAATTCATTCCAGAAATGCCCCGATTTTCCGAACAAGCTCTAGACCGCTCGTTGGTGGGCCACTAGTTCCAAAACTATAGAGAAATGTCCGTCTTACTGGGCTTGACATCTATCGCGGGAGTCGGACCTAGGTACTGTCCGGAACCGCTCAACTTGAGCCAAAGGACGAGTGCATGAGAAGTGCAAATACCGTAAAGGAAGAAGCTAAGACTTAAGTGAATTGGGTCATCCACTCTTATGTAAAGTTGAGAATTTCAGACCGTCGGTTTGCAACCAAACTTCACACGTGGAGTAAGGATATTTCTCTGCTCATATCCGTATAGCCGCAACCTTGATCGACTATCGGTGACCGTTGAATAAACTTCTAATCATATCTGTCGATCGGCGCATCCAAATGACGGGCCGATCATATCCATACGTAGATCATCATTAGGGTTAACTATCTGTAATGCCCTGAAAATCAGGGGTCGTGTATATACTCAACTCCCGAGTTCCCGGGGTCACCTATGACCGGTTTTCAATTAATTATGCGTTTAATCTGGTTAATTGGGCAAATCTGGAATTTCCAGGAACATGAAGAATCACCACCACAAGTCTACTAAAATGGAAGAGACCAAAAGCATATACGTATATATATACATGTCCAAAAGAATAAAGGGGCACATATCGCCAATCAACAAAATCGCAAAAGAATAATATGTCCAAAAAGAATAAGATTGAGCCCACAACTCAGCGATCTGATCCCGCCCTTCCAGCTGGCTGCGAACCATCCATCAGATGGAAGTATGACAGCTCCTCCTCGTCGAGAATAGCGTCGTCATGCTCCATCTGCTCCGCATCCCCTGCATCTATGATTGGGTTTGGTTGGTGTTTTAAAATACCGTCCCAGAGTGGGAGTGAGTGATCAACTCAGTGTGAACTACTAATCTTAAGTTATAACAGACATCAATTATAATATGAATTTAATGAAAACCAGTCAATCAGCAACACTTACAACTCTTATTAAATGCGTATGCAATGCGATGATATGATGCATGCCCTCGCCACAACGCTCCCTCGAGCAACTCCATCTAACGATCGCATATGGCAACACTCCCTCAGTGCGACCTCGACTGTCGAGTCGTCACACTAACTAATGCGATGCAATGCGATCGTGTTAGCTGAGTTATTAGTTAAGTCCATTCATCCAGTAAATTTAGGAATCTGATACACCCTACGTATCAATGCCCTAAGCTGGTTGCGAGGCCAAGGCTTCATCAACGCGTGAGGCCGAGTCCTCGCGGTCCGTGATCCCGTCGGGTTCCTCATCCTCAACTCCAAGCACATGAGGAGTGCCGAAAGGAAGGGATCGCTCGCGGTCACTACGGGGAGGCGCGGTACCCCAGCGTAGGCCGACTGCTCGGACACAGTGTCCCATTCCACCATGCTCGGCTCACGAAACTGTGGACCAGTTGTAATCTAGTTATTAATGGGCCATAATGGTTGTAAGGTGTTTTAGGTTCTATACATGTGTGAGCGAACAGGGTTAACAAATAGGGTTGATCAGGTAGTAGGCTAGACCGCACGAATCAGGCGAGCGTGAGACGAATGACCTCGGGCACAAGGGACCCATGTAGTCGAACTACAGCCACCAGAACACTCCCACCCAATCTACGGGTCTAGCCCTAGCGTAGTCCTACCAATGGGACTACCATCTCTCGTCAGGTTCCTGACCAACCCAAGAGGGTAAAGGGGGTCTACAACACACCCACTAATGTTATCAACTAGCACATCAATATCATATTCTCAGCATCTTAACCATACACAGTGAATACTTCTATCAAGCAAGCAAATATTATCACGAAATTAAGGCGCATGTGAGTGTGTGGGTTGTGTGAGGAAGTTAAATACTTCCTCCATCTTGAGAAATCATGAGTATAAGTGTAAATAATCATATACACAATGAAGCACCATATATGAGGGAAATGAATCAAACAATCATGAACATATTATCATTCATACATAATATCATGTGAAAGGCAAGATCTACATCAAATTTGAGAGCTTAGCATGCACATCTAAACAATTCCAACAACCATATAATCCCTAGGGTTTCTCTAGAATTTTAAATATAACATCCAAGCATTCAAAATCATTAAACCCATACTAAAATTGGTGCTAGGCCACCTAAGAACAATAGTCCGCACCTATGGATCGTTGAGTTCTTGAGAAACGACCTAGATGCGCTGAACTAGGTGATGATCGACTGGAATCCTAAGACAATGCACTTGCATGTTAGGATTTTATACAAATTCTATCTCAACACAAAGGATTACAAAAGGATGGGTTGTGATGTAGTAATAAACTCGGTAAGATCGAGGTCGAATCCCACGAGGACTGGTCGTCACAATTCAAATTCAAAATTCTTCTTAACTAATTCAACAAGTAATGGAGCAATTTACTAACACAAATCTATGAAAAATAATTGAGAACAGGGAAGAAAATTCAATCAGAGAGAGCACTAGGACTTTTGAATCCACCCCTAATTATCCTAACATTTGTTTTGTCTATTAATTCACCTTAATTTAGATTGATCTAACTTATCTAGAGAAAGCACAATCTGTGTCCTTAATCGGGCATACAGATTGTCTAATTCCTTCAAGCAATGCCATGAATAACATATCCCATGTCCTTTGTCGGGAACATGGAATATACCGTTCATTAAAGCACCCTGTCTCTTCCTCTATAGGAACCTGTTCATAATCAAACACAAGTACCTAACATAAGCATCCAGACCACATCCATGCATAGACTCTGATCAAAGTTCATAGATGGAGAAGTATAGAATTTACAACAATCAAGCACACTAGGGGAAGAAACAAATCAATCTAATTAAAGTAAAATCAACATAGAACAATGGATGTTCAAATTAGGGGTTTCATCTCAGCCCTAGCTGAGAGATTAGTTACCCATAAAATCCATTAAACAGATGGATAAATAAAATTCATAAAAGAACATCAAACTAATTTCTCTATCTCTCTCTTTTGTCTCTTTTCTTCTTTCTTATTTCTTCTTTTCCTTCCAACTGAGCTCTGGATCTGCTCCCCAATTTCTGAATACCTTTCCCACTTCCAAAACTCCTCTTTTATAGCTGCTGGAAGGCTGGAGTCAGTGGCAGAGTTGTAGCAGGACATGGAGTGCAAATTTTCACAGCCATGATCGGTGGGCCCCACCGAAGTGTTTTCTGAAAAATCCACCCCGTCCATTGGATTCAGGACGAAATTTTAGTCAAGAATGGGTGGTTTTGAATGTCCATTGACGCGGCCCAGAGAAGAAAACACAGAAAGATCAGATTTGAACGTTGCAGGGTAGCCCTTTTGTGGCTTCTGTATCACACAAATGTGCACGCATGGTTGTAAAGTTTCAACATGGGTTTGTAGTATTCGCGGCCGTCTACAAGATGAACGGTTTGGATCGTCCGGAAAGACCACGTGTGGGGCCCACTGACGTGCGCAAAAACGGATAGCGTCCGTTACGCGGCAGCGAAAACGGGGACGCGGATTTCTTCCGCTGTGACAATGGTGGGGCCCATTTTGATTTTGTATTGACGGATCTAATCCATTCACCGAATTCATCTCGGAATTTCGGTCGGAAATACATACTTTTTTCTCCGATTTGGTCTGGGCCATAAGATATCTCATTACACCGTCTGTTCTGCTTTTGAATGGCTAGATTTCACTCCTAATGATCATTTACAATTCTTCCACCTAGGCGGTGTTAATAGACTTCATTTGGACCTGATGGATGGTCCGGATTGTTAGATTGATGGATGGTGTGGACCCACAACCGAAAACCATTAGGCCAGCGTCCGTCCACTGGACGCTGTCTGCGTGAGAGGGAGAGGGTGCGGGTCAGCGCCCTCTTTGACCGGGCGGCGGTCCCGTGCACGGTGGGCGTTGTGAGTGCATGGTGTACATGCATCACATATGGGGCCCACTGTGATGTTCGTACGAAATCTGCTCCGTCCATCCGTTTCCTCAGATTGTTGAGTCTGAAATTGAGGCATATCCAGGTATCTGGTGGGCCAGGGATCAACGGTTTGTGGGCTGATTTGCCAGTTGGGGCACTTCTATAGTAATCTAAGGGATGAAATTTTATATGTACGGTTAATTTGTGGCCCTTAGAAAATGTATGAAGTTTCGAATTGATCGGATGGCGGGAACCATGTGATCTTGCATTCTGGACCTTTTTCGGGCCCATTTGGCTTGCTTTCCTCAGATCCCAGGCGTGTAAAATCTTCATTATTGGTTTTCTGGAGTCCATCCCAAGCTCTAGTAATTTCGGAGCGTCAAATTCACGCTTTTAATATCATTTTTCAATCCACGCTCTTGATTTCACTCTGTAGCAAAAACATGATTAAAATATTCCATTAAGCATTATCATGTTCATAAAATAGGACAATAATTAGGGTCCGCTATGCAATATTTGACCCTCATCACTTACTTCCCCAATCGGTTGGAAATAGAGCTTGGAGTTGTGGATGTGGGAGAAAAGAATGAGATTTGCTAAGATTCTAAGTTTCCTTAGCTTCTCCACTAACAACGCCCTCCTTTCCTTTCTTCTTCCTCTCTCTTTCTCCTCATTTCTCTTCTCCCTTTTCTCTCTTCTCTCTTCTCTCTTCCCTTACTCTAGGGCAAAATTCGTATGAGAAGAGGGGTGCCCCAAATGAGGCCCTTTTATAATGCCAGATTTGGTGGAAATGGCCCCAAGTGTTGAGTTTTTACTATACTAGACCTATGGGAGGGTCTTTCTAAGCTCTAGGGCCCACTATGGGGTGTACATATTGATATACACTATCGGATAGTTAGCCCTAATGATGATCTATGTATGGATATGATCAGTCTGCTATTTGGATGCGTCGATCGACAGATATGATGAGAAGTCTGTTTAACGGTCACCGATATTCGATCGGGGCCGCGGCTATACGAATATGAGCAGGAAAATATCCTTACTCCACGGGTAAAGTTTGGTCGTAAACCGACGGTCCGAAATTCTCAACTTGGCATAAGAGTGGATGAACCAATTTACTTAAGTTCCAGCTCATTTCTTTAGGGTATCTGCATTTTTCATGCACTCGTCCTTCGGCTCGAGTTGAGCAGTTCTGGGCACTACACAGGTCCGACTCCCGCGATGGATGTTAAGCCCAGTAAGACAGACATTACTTTATAATTTTGGGAACTAGCGGCCCACCAACGAGCGGTTTAGAGCTTGTTTGGAAAATTGGAGCATTTTTAGAATGAATTTGGTAGTGAGATTTCTTGTGGGCAATGATTAGGGTTTGGATTAACTATATTCATAGTGTGGCCTATTTATAATTAGTGAAAGTAGAGATTTAGTCATGCTTGCTCTAAACCGTCGGTTTTAGGCTAAAAGAGTAACGGGATTGCCCTGATGGGTCTCTGGTCACGAAATTTATAGGACAGGGGCTTTATGGCCTGATAAAGGGCCATGCAAAATTTGGGAATAAATGGATGAACGATTATGGGGTTTGATCAAACAGTTCCGATTGTTAAATGGCCCTGTGGGGACCATTTCGGTGATTGGGGTAGTTCCGGTGCTCCCCTGACCATTAAACTTATATGATAAGTGGTCCATAGCCCGATGAAGGGCCATGCAAAATTTGAAAACAATCGGATATTGGGTTGGGTCGTACGGGTCAGATTTGTGATCAACGGTTACTGGGCCACGATCGAGTCCTAGATTTTGTGGACGGGTGTAGGACAGTACATTAGACCTTCACCGCAATTTTGGAAGAAATCCGACGGCTGAAGAGTCCGAAGTCTCGGTTTCATTTGCAAGTGCCAGATATTCCAATTATAGCATTGGTGGGGTGCATTTGGCAAGTGTCAGATCTCAATTCTGGGTGCCCACTGGGTTCGTAATCCGCATTGGATCACAAGCCCAGTGGATCTATGATTTTCTAAATTTTTAGATTTTTCTGACTCTCCTCGGTCGTTGGGTGGCCCACACAGGCTGTTGTTAAGAGTAAACAGGCCATTTGGCTTGACGGCCCGCACTTTGTCCCATCATAACTAGACTAGTCTACCCCAGTATAAACTAATCATTGAGTGCTAATGGTCATTAAGTGATATTATAAGTTAATTAATAAAAAAAAATCTTAAGGATTTTTGGAAATCCAAAACAGTGAAAATCCGGAATGTTACACTATCCTACGGTGTATATCAATATGTACACCCCATAGTGAGCCCTAGAGGCTAGAAAAACCCTCCCATAGGGCTAGTATAGTAAAAACTCAACACTTGAGGCCATTGACACCAAATCTGTCATTAGAAAAGGGCCTTCTTTTGGGCACCCCTCTCCCCATACGAATTTTTCCTAGAGAAAGGAAAGAGAGAAGAGAGAAAAGAGAGAAAGAAGAAAGGAAGAAGAGAGGAAGGGAGAGTGAGGAAGGGAGAGAAGGTGGGTCGTAGATCGAGGTGGGGCCCAAGGGAGTTCAATCTTGCAACTCCCTACCTCTTCTCCAAGGAAGCCCTACACTGCAACCACAAGAATCGTTCTGTTGATCATCTAGGTAAGGTCCCTCACCCCTTTTTCTCAAAACCCTTGTGATGAGAGGGATATTATATGGAGTTCTAACATGCAAGTGTTTGCTCCAGGGATTTCGACCGACCAACCCCAAAATCTGCATTCCTAGGTCATTTTCCAAGTCTCCAACGATCCATAGGTGCAGATTATTATCCTTAGGTGGCCTAACACCAACTATACTACGTGCCTAATGATTTTGATTACTTGAATGATGTATTTGGAAATTTTAAAGAAAACCTAGGAATTGTATGTCTTGCTTGGAATGACACGGAATGGTATGTTTTGCTTAGTTCTCACATGATGTTGTTCTTGCCTCTCACATGATTTGCTACAATGGCTGATTACATGTTCATGTCTTGTGTGATTTTCTGGTAAGGTATTGCTTTATGACATGTATAATTTCTTAATTCTTGTGCTATTTGGTTCTATGAAGTGTAGGAAGTGCTTAGCTTCCTCACTAACCCACACAACGCACTTGCACCCTTAGTTCACATCATGATTAGCTTTGCTTGGTAGAGAAGTTTGAGATTCTATGTTGGAAGATATGAACGTATGCTTCTACTTGTATTGGTGATAACCCTGATTGTGACATATTTTGAAATTACCCTCAACCCTTGGGTTGGTCAGGAAAATGAGAAGAGTGAAGGTGGCCCCGTTGGTAGGACTATCCTGAGGCTAAACCCATAAATTTGGGCGGGTGCGTGTGGGCAACAATAGTTAGACTATATGGGTCGCTCGTACCCGATGTTGTTTGTCACGTAATTGCCTGAATTGTGCGGTCTAGTCTATTTACTGACCAATCTTGTTTGTTAACCCTATTTGCTCACTTATGTATGAAACCTGGAACACCCTACAACCGTTGTAGCCCATCGATAACCCAATTGAAGCCGATCCACAGACTCATGAGCCGGACATGGTAGAATAGGACACTGTGTCCGAGCTGTCGGCCTGCGCTAGGGTGATGAGCCTCCCCGTAGTGATCGCGAGCGATCCCAGTTCTCAACACTCCCCATGTGCTTGAAGTCGGGGATAGGGAGAAATTCCACTAGTGTGAGTGCGTGGGGTGTGTGTGCGTGTGTAAAAAAAATACTTAGAACTTGGCTAACATTATCATCGCATCGCACTAGCTAGGTTAGCAACTCGGTAGTCGAGGTCGCTCTGAGGGAGTGTTGGTC
This sequence comes from Magnolia officinalis, assembly GCA_021015155.1. Taxonomy (NCBI): domain Eukaryota; kingdom Viridiplantae; phylum Streptophyta; class Magnoliopsida; order Magnoliales; family Magnoliaceae; genus Magnolia; species Magnolia officinalis. The sequence continues at coordinate 60,782,781 of JAJHSJ010000016.1, read as the reverse complement.
ATACGCGATCGTTAAATGGAGTCGCTCGAGGGAGTGTTGTGGCGAGGGCATGCATCATATCATCTATGCATATGCATTAACAAGTTTAGTTAGGTATTTATGAATGATTATTTTTCATTAAGTTCATAATATAATTGATGCCTGTTACAACTTAAGATTAATAGCACCCACTGAGTTGATCACTCACTCCCACTCTGGGACGGTGTTATAAAACATCAACCAAACTTTCCCGTAGCTGCAGGTGACGAGGAGTACAATGAGCCTATCGGCACGAGCTTAAACGAGGAGGACGAGTTGTCCTACTTTCAGTTGAAGGGCGGCTCTCCATCAACTTGACAGGCGAGATTTAGATCGATGAGTTGTGGACCCAGCTTTATTCTTTTTGGATATATTATTCTTTTTGTGATTTTTTTGGGCAATGCCTTGTGCGACCCATTTACATTTTTGGACCTGTATATATATATAGGCTTGATCTCCTTCGTTTCAGTAGACTTGTGTGGTTGTGCTTCATGTTCCAGGAAATTCTGAGCTGCGCATTTAAACCCGATTAAACACATATTAATGAAAATTGGTTATAAGTGACCCCGGGAACTCGGGAGTCCAGTGTATACACGACCCCCAATTTTCAGGGCGTTACACGCAGTAGGGTCAGGTCCGCATGAATAAGGGTTAGAGACTTATGGTTTAGGTTTTTTTTTTTTTTCATTTTTTTTTAATTTTTAAAATAAAATTTTTAATATAGGTTCGGTTCCACGATTTAGATCCACAGTTTGGTTCCATGAATCGGTTCATGGTTTGGTTCGGTTCCGTTCTACATACCCTCGAACCGAAAACCGAACCAAACTAAACGGTTCTTTGATTTTTGGCACTAGAACTTGAATCGATGCACTCTAGAATCGGACCAAACCGTACCGTTTGGTCAGTTCTACAGTTCTACCGGTTCGATGTGCACCCTTAATTTCAACATTCTTCTACTGCAACATTCATCACACTCCTCCATTACAACATTTTTCCATTTTAAAATTCATCATTTACAACATTTTTCCATTATATATTCATCAACTTCAAAAACTCCCACAATTCACACACACACACACACACACACACACAATATATAAAAGGAACTACCATACCCTCCTCCATTTCACAAATTCCCCCCATTAATACCCACCAATAAAAACAATACATAAAAGCTAATATTATCCTAACCTAAACCTACCTTTAGCCATCATAGTTTTTACGTCGGAGAGTGTGGTTAAAAATCTTTAAAAAATACTTAGAAGTTCACTGGAATGGAGTGAATGGTGTCGGATGCACATTGGAAGCTTACCTGAGTAGGTCCCACGGAAGTAACAATGGTCTTAATGGCCAAATGGTCCCCTTTCGTGAAAAAAAATGAAGAAAGGGAGGAAAATGCCAATAGCCTTTCTCACACAAGAGGCCCACCTATTGAACTCATCCCACATCATATGTGGGGCCTACTAGATCATCCCGGAGCAAATCCAAGCCGCGCACATGATAGGGTTTTAATTTCATGCCTTTTGCAGAGATTTGAAGGAAAAACTCGTTACAAATGTACCACACCAGAGGAAACAGTTTGAAATTAACGCACAACATTAATAAAGTTGTGAGCCACATGTAACACCATTTTTTAAAAATGACTATATATGCGTCCTTGGCTGCCCGAAGAAAGTAAACGGATTAAATTAGCCGATGGGTAGTCCCAATCATTGATTTTATGGAGCCCATCTCCCTTCTTGAAAGTCACTCTCAACTTTTATAAAAAGCTACCGCCCCTTGAAGAGATGACAGATAGGAAGACATTTTTATCTTAAGAAAAGTCAAATAATGCAAATGATTAAAATAACAATAACTTTAATATTGAGGTCATAGTCTTTATGATGTCATAATTGAGAGTTATTTTTAAAAGATACCTCGTTTCAACATTAAAGTCTTAGTACCAATTCCCTAGTGGGGGTGGCTGATAGTGAAGTGTGAACTGACGGTTGGTGTACTAACAAGCTAAGAATAAAATAAAGAGAGTTATTTTAATTAATAATCATACTCGGTACATGCTAACTAAACCATGTGACCCATGTGATACATGCATTGTATTCCCACCATAATCCATTTTTTCTTTTCATTTAAAGGAATTAATTGAAAATTAAAGTATATCCAAAACAAAAAGTGGACCACACAACAAGAAAACAGTGTGAATTGAATATCTACATTTAAAAACATCTTAGAGGCCGCATATGTTTTAGATCAAGATGATATTTGTTTTGTACCTTCATCCATCTAATTATGACGCCATAAAATGGTTTGATGACAAATAAATATCAATGTAGGCCTTAGAAAGGTTTCAACCGTGAACGTCATTATCACCAAAATTTCCTATGGTGCGGTTCACTTGAGGTTTGGAAATGCTTAAAATTTGGGTTCATGTCTTAAAATGAGCTATAAAAACGGATGGACGGCGTAGATAAGACACATATATCACATGTGGGCCTCACAGAGATATTACTTACTGAGCTACGCAATCCGCGTTCAAGTTTGACGGTCTTGACTCGTGTACGGTGAGCTGATGAGTGCGTGCGTGGGGTCACCACACTAGCAAGGAAACCATCGAGAAATTACATGTCTTGCATCTTTTCACATATACACTGTTTTCCTATTCTAACAACTGGGCTCCATGGTCTCTAAATCCAGACTGTTGATCTATTGATCTCATTAAAATCTCACAGATTTTGATATCCTAGCAACTGATATGAGGACCATTTTTGTTGGATGTGGGCCGTTGTTGCGTTTCTTTGATTAATCTTAACCATATATCTGTAGGAAAAAATCGAAAGGTTTAGATTTTTCTACCAAGGAAACTTACTATATAGCTCCATCCGTGGTGGATATACCATACTTATGGTCTGGATTAACGAAATGTGGGCCACGCCTGTTTGAATTTAAAATGCGTGTGCATTGTGAGACGATCCACGCAACATGCCATATAATTTCTTCACGAGCTCTAAATTTAGATGGGCATCAAGTAGAGTCGGTCTGGGTTAGGTCGAACTCGACTCAATCCCTGACCCAAACTTAATCTGACTCGCCAACTCCCTGACCCAAACTTAATCTGACTCGGGACCGAGTCCAATAGGCTTGACTCGATCTGAACCGAATTTTGGCTGGGCTGACCCGAACTGAGTCCGACTCTATTAGAAAAACCGAGTCGGATTGAGTTAGATACGATTTGGATCGGGCCACCAGCGAGGTCGAGCTAGAGCGGGCCACTAGGTTGAGCCAGGGTAGGCCACCAGCGAGGTTGAGTCAGGGTGGACCACCAAGTCGAGCTAGGATGGGCAACCATTGTCACCAGTGAGGTCGAGCCAAGGCAGGCCACCATGCCCTAAAACGATCTTTAAATGGATGGATGGTGCGGATACAACACATACATCATAGTGGGGCCCAAAGAACACGATGACGTCACTTGAGTAGCTAATCCGCGTCCGTCCAGAGCCGGGGTAGGCCACGACCGAGATCCCGATCTCGGCCGGACCACCAATGACTTGCACCTGAGCCAGGGCGGGCCACCAACGGCTTGCACCCAAGATCCCAAGCTCGAAAAGATAAAGAAAAAAAACTTAAAAAATAAACATACCCGTTGAATGGACGAGGATGATCGGTAAATATCGGGTGCTGGGATGCTAGCCGGCCTAGATTCCAATTGGGTTCGATGCGGTGCCAGTGCGGGTAAGATTAATAGATGAAATGGTAAAGGTAAAAAAATAAAAAGTTTAATTTATACTACCCGATTTCAGTTTAAGTGGAGTTTTGAATTGGATCGAATAGAATCGGATTACTAAGTAACCCGAACTCGACTAAGCCGGAATTTGGATCAGAGTCGAGAGTGGGTCTACTCGATTCGAACCTTACGCTGGCATTCGGTTCTGATCCGACCGAGTCCGACTAGTCGGATCCGTACGGGTCATGCCCAGCTCTAGGCCTCAAGCACGGGCCTATAATACAAAGGTGACACTCCCAGGATGAGTTCTCTTGAAATTTGCTCTACAAAGTAGGGCCGTTTTCGTCATTTCAGTCGACAATAGAAAATCGGAAGAAAAAAAAAAGAAAAAAAGCCGAATTGCTGGTGGTAGACAAAAGGGTAGATTCCAAGGACTCCCTTCCCTCATCTCCTCCCATTTTCATGAGAGCTTCTCCATTTCTATCGATTCTTTATAAGATTCTGCAAAATCCCCAATTTTTTTTTTTCTCTCGCCTCCCTATTTCTTTTCTAGATTTTACATCAATCAGAAATTCTGCGATTTCTGGACGTTTTTTGGCTATTTTTTTTTTCGGTTCGGATCCGACGCGATTGAACGGTCCGATTCTCTGCTGGAGGTTCTAGCATTTTGAGGTATAGATTCATTTCGATTTCTTGCATTTCTGGCATTTTTTTGTTGATTCGATAAGACGTGGATCCGATTTTTCGAATTCCTTTCTTTTTTTTCCTTCTTCTTTAGATGTATAACGAAAGACGGTTTTTTGTTCATTTTTTTTCCCTATTTTTGGGGGATTTTTCGTTGATTTGAAAAGGTATAAATCGTATATCTTGATTTCTCTTGAGATTTTAAAAAAATATATTTCATAAGGTATTGATACGATTTCTTTCTTATAGATTCTTGATTTCGGAAAAGAAAAATAGTGATTTTAATTTAATTTTATCGATTTCGTTTTGGATTTATGATATTTTCTTGAAATAGCAGAAGAAAGAGGAATCTTTTTATTGAATTTTCTTCTAATGATAGTGGGTTGGGTATGTAAACGTACAATTTTTAAATGTTTTTCTTCTGATTCTTTTCCTTTCTGATTCGATGGAAGATCTGACGTTGTCCGACCTTTTGATTCATTGTTCAAAATCTTAGCATTTTGAGGTATCGATCTGATATCTTCGATTAAACTTTTGACTCTGTAATTTTCTGAGTTTTCTCAATGGAGCGGAAGAAATAAGGATCTCTTGATTTAGGAATCCAAAAACTTAGATTTATTTATGGTTGTTTTGGCTTTTGTATTTGGTATTCATTGCAATGTTTTTGAAACAAGCACAAGGAATTTCTCTGCTTTTTCCCCCTTTTTTCTGATATTTTGGCTTGAAAAGGAAAACCGGTTTCATTTTTCTCGGAAAGCATTCTTGTGGTATTGTCAGGTCTCTTCCTCAGGCATTTGATTCTTCTTTATTGAAGTTTATAAAATAGATTATGTCATTTTAATTGATATGTTTATGTGTTGAAGAGTATATGCGAGATTAGCTATTTTTCCCTCTACTTTTTACGTTTTCCCGCATTTGATTCTATTGATCCTTTTTTGGTTCCTGATATGCTATTTTGGAAGCATTGAAATTAGGTAGTATTTCTTTCTCCGTCATGTTTGAGATGTTGTTTTATACATTGATTATTGATTCATGATGTTGGGTTCTGTTGCTCTTATCTCTCTCTGTCTTTCTGGGCAGGAAGATGTTTGGAGGCGACAATGGCAATCCTTTGTTTCCTGTTTTCTTGGAGGAAAACCGGTTCCAGTACGACTCTAATGCATCAACTCAACTGCAATTGTTTGGAAACTGTGAGATTTCTCAAGAACCAGTTACTCTAGTTTGTTTGTTGATTGGCAAATGCACTTCTTGTTACTTTATACTCAACTGTGTATCTGTTAGGGGTCGTTTGGATGCCTGTAAAGTGCTTAAGTAGGAATTTATTTACAGGTAATCAGATTACAGGGGCCATTTGGATGGGTATATCTGCATGTAATCAGATTGCAGGCTGTAATCCGATTACAACTGTAATTTGAAACATGAGAAAACGTTATGTTTCAGATTACAGGTAAAGGGATTTCAGGCAACAACTATAATTTTCGAAAAATTTCAAAGTAGGGAGAGCTGCAGATCATTTTCCAACAGTTAAAGGACCCAAAACGAAAGAAGAAAATGATGAAGAAGAAAAAGAAGACAAACCTCTCCGTCTCTCTGTTACTGTTGCTGGGGTTGAAACTTCTCATACGTTGGGATGTTGTAAAAACTTAGTGCTGTGTTTGAATTAGTGGGCCCACTTCTGTGGTCCACCAAATGATTTGTTTACCGTAAAAATTGGTCACATGCTTTATGGATTTGGGCTCATTCCAATTACCTGTCTTACATAAAAACTTTATGTGTCCTTTAATTATTTTTAAAGGATTTACCACTCCCAGCTCTGTTGTGACTTGTGAGTGAATACCGAAATACAGGCTGTAAACAGATTTCAAGTTATCCAATCATAGACAACTGTTTCCCTATAATCAAATTACAGCTTAAAGCCAAACAGACCCGCTTTACACCTGTAATCAGATTACTTGTAATCGGATTACAACTTAATGGCTTTACAGGCGTCCAAACGACCCCTTAGTAACCTGTTTTGCTACTGAGGCGTTTGACATTTCCTGTCTTTCTCCCTTCCTGTTATATGTGGTTAAATGTTTTGTTGTGGTTGAAAATTTTCTGTATAGTTTTGTGCAGATTGGGCCCTAAACCTATGTTGGTTTTCAAAATGTCTATGTTTGGTTTTTTCCTTTTCTTCAAATCATTCATCAGTGCTCTCCTACTTGTTTCTTATGCCTATTTATATGGATTGAAAATGCCTCTGTTTTAATTTTTCAATTTTGTTGTATGGAGATCTTTTTAGCCTTTCATCAATTTTCCCCGTCTTTTTTTTTTTTGGCTCATTTATTTCATATATCAATTGCTGATTTCTTGTCTTGTGTTGGGCTGATTTTTTGCTGCATTTGTTTTCATATTGTCAAGGGCTAATGTCTTATGCTGATTGTCGTTGTTTCTTGATTCCATATGGCTTTGCCATTTTGATTTGTTTATTTCTTGTTTTGCTTCTGTATTTCATCTGGTGACTTTTACAATGTTCGTATTACATTGTCAAGCTCACATGCCTGTAGCAGCATGTACTGAAACCCACCAATGGGCTTTTGTTACCAACAATAACCAGCTTCTCCCACTATGTGACATCTCCACCAACCATATTGAATTTCCCCTGGACAGGTTGCCTCTAAAAATTCTGAACTAGATTTTATCGTTTTGCATTCCATGGTTTTCATACTATATGCAATTAGAAAAGGAAATCAAGATAGGAAGGTTGCCTCTAAAATTTCTGAACTTGATTTTATCGTTTTGCATTCCATGGTTTTTATACTATTTTCCCTTTCACTTATTTTTCCCTCATCTGTCTTGATTACCTTCTTTGCTTGTCTACTGCAGTGTAATGCTCTGAACTTGACTCCCTGGTTGTTATTGTTCTCTCTCTCTCTCTCTCTCTCTCTCTCTCTCTCTCTCTCTCTCTCTCTCTCTCTCTCTCTCCGTTCTACAGCATTTCTTTGTTTGGTTTGTTTTTAAAAAAAATTGTCCTCAATAGCGGACTAAAGACATGCCTATAGACTGAACCACACATTTTAACATGGGTGTCATCCCACTTGAGAATTGAGAATAATAACATAACAAGCACAAATGCAATATCCACGTGTCGATTAGCCATGCCTAAGTAAGATCAGAAATAAAGAATTCAGATCTATTTATGATGTGGACTGTCTCCACTATCATTTTCTTGCTTGTGCCTTTTAATTTGTTTACTGCAGATCTCAGAATATGTTTAGATATTTTACATTTTTGTGGTCTCTGTAGTACTGATTACTTATTTCACCGATTTCCACTATGTTGCAGTTCAAGCGGGTTGTAATGTCGATCCAGTAAACCATGTTGGCAATGATCATGTCTCTGCTCTAAATAGGCCAAGCAAAAGGAGCAGGGAGGCAGAAGATATTTCTAGACAGCATAAACTTCAGATTTCCTTGAATAACTTCTGTCAGGATGATGCTGATCGATCGGTGAGCATTCCGAACTTGAATGCGGTATCGACTGGGTTGAGGCTGTCCTATGACGATGACGAACGGAACTCCTCTGTTACTTCGGCAAGTGGAAGTATGACAACTCTTCCGGTCATTTTATCTCTTGGCGACAATTTGAGGTCCGAGATCGACCGTCAGAAGGAAGAGTTTGACCATTACATCAGAGTTCAGGTACTAATGGCTGCTTCCCATGGCATTACTCCATTCTCAGTTTTTAGAAATCTGTATGGATTCTCAAAGAACTCATTGAGTTGACTCCCTCAAGACTTGGGTTTACTCAAAAGGGGGTCAAGTAGGATTCTGATTCCCACCCTCCCCATTGGCAAATGTGGGCGAGATCTAAACCATACATCAGGTGGTCCCACTTTTATGTGCCATCCCTGTAAAATCATGCTGGTCTTGTCATCAGGCAAGCCACTAGTCCAGAAAGAATAAAAGGTTAGATAGAATGAAACCAATGGTCCACATTTGACAGGCGCATGCAGCCTCCCTGTTGACTGGACCGGCCTGATTCTTGAGCCCCAGAACATCGAAGTCACAGCCCACCGTACGAACACTAGTTGCGTGGAATCGAATGGCCACTGGCTAATATTAACATTCTGCCACATTGAGCTTGCCATTTTGGAGCCAATTTGATCGGCTTTCTCCATTCATAAATACTAGCGAAGTAATGGCTATTTCAAATAAGTGTCCATGCTGTTGTAATACAGTGCAGTGTGCATTTCTGCCCATCCCTAACTGCGTCTTAAAGAAGTTGGCCGAGTAATCAGTGATTCGAATCGAGGCCTTGAGGCCCTTGATTGAATCCTAGTTGGGAATAAAGTTAAATCGCATGTCTCATAACTTGTCATCACCATTTGAAATGGCTTCCTTTTGGCTAATCTTCACTTCAAACAGGAAGAACACATTTCCAAAGGGGTAAGAGAGATGAGGCAGAGGCACATGTCATCTTTCCTAAGCACCCTCGAGAAAGGAGTTGGCCAAAAGCTACGGGAAAAGGAGCTCGAAATCGAGAACATGAACCGGAAGAACAGGGAGCTGGTCGAGAGGATAAAACAAGTGGCCATGGAAGCCCAGTCCTGGCACTACCGGGCACGGTACAATGAGTCTGTCGTCAACGTCCTGAAGAGCAACCTCAAGCAGGCAATCGCCCAGGGCGCCGACCAAGGGAAAGAAGGATGCGGGGATAGTGAGGTGGATGATGCAGCCTCCTCCTTTGACCACAATACGATTGTGGGCGGGCCCACGAAACCAATCACCGGCAAGAATGCTGGGTTGAAGGAGCAGATGACCTGCAAGGCCTGCAAAATCAAGGAGGTCTCCATATTGTTGTTGCCTTGTAGACATCTGTGCTTGTGCAAGGACTGCGAGGGGTTCATCGACATCTGCCCCGTCTGCCAGTCCGTGAAGACTGCCAGTGTTCAGGTTTACATGTCCTGAAAATAGAAAGAAAAAAAAGAAAGAAAGAAAGAAAGAAAAAGTAAAATACAGAGAATTCAAAATGTATTGTATACAGTGGTCTGATAGCGTCCTTTTACAGGTTCAGCTTCTTCATCAGTGGAGTTAAGAGTCTGTATCTGAAATTATTGGACCTTGATTGAATGGTGGGGTTGGTTTTGTTGTTGTGGCTAATGTAGTTTTACCTTTTTTGTTTTATTTTTTGTGTTGCAGTTTCTCTGCGGCCTGGCCTTTGTGGATCAATCTTGGATTAAAAGAAAAAGAAAGTAGAATTGGGTGTGTGGTCCGCCTATAGTTGGTGTTTGGTCTTGATCAATGTTTTAAAACCTTTGAGATGATATGGTGGAGCTGGAAGAACTGGGAAAATGGTTGAGCCATCCCTATGCGGTACATGTGGGAGGTTGATGCATCCATCAGCACCCTAGCTATCACATCAGTTGCCTTCAAAGCAATGTTCCAGAACAAGAATTTCTCGTGTATAACATGAAATGCTGGAAGGTGATGAAAGGTAAGGGCCCTTGATATTTGATAGCTGTGATTTTCAGAACATGCACTGTCGATGACTGGGCCAATTAATTTGATGGTCCTTATCGATGCATCAGCTCGTGGAGGTGTGGTTACGGATGGAGATGGCTCCACCAGATTCTGTAGGCTGAGTCAGAGAAAGGGTGGCTGACCCAACCTCAGGCTGGGTTGATGGAAGGGTGGTTGGTCAACCGCTTTTTCAGTGACCTGGTCATCACGTCATAATGATTCTAGTCTGAAATGGTTCAACAAAAAAAATTGAATGGTTCCTCTACAATTATTGTAGCATGATATTACTTTACAAATTTTCAAGTGGGTCCCACTTTGATGTGTGCATTACATCCACCGAGTACATGTGTTCCTTTGTTACTCCTATGAGCCCAAAAATCTGGCAGTCCAAAACTCAATGCAGGCCACTCCATGTAAGATCATGCCCAAAAACCTCTAAAATCAGTCTATAAAGGCACGTGGTGTGGCCCGCCTGGGTTTTGGAGTGGTCTGATATCCAGTGTGGCTATTCATCTGGTTGCGCGAATCTGAATTTATCAGATATGCATATGCAAACAAGGCGGTCCCCAAACACAATCATGGGCGTCCCCATCGCTACTGTCTAATGTGGTGTGACCCACCTATGTTTTGGATAACTGAAGTTTTGGAATATAGGGGGAACATGAAGGGGCGCATCTAATGGACGGAGTGGATGTTTGGGTCCTACATCACATTGGGGTTCACACACAAAATTGTGGTATAAGCTTAATAGAGGAACTGGGCTTGGTTAGGAACCATCTTAACTACCAAAAAGGGCTTTGTAATGGGCTACTGTCTTGCAACGCCATGGCCCATTGTGTAAATCACCCACCTCCATAACCCATTGAAAGGTTTGCTAGAATACATCCAGGCACACTGCAATATGATATATCAGGACATTTTACCTTAAACCCAGAGTCGCGTCCATTTATCCAAACCGATATTGTATTGATGTATTTTAGCAAACCTCACCCATTGAATTGTAATTGGGCCTATCTGGACCTGACCTGACCCAACACGACCCAACCGGTCTAACTGGATTGTGGTGGAGAACTGTATTAAAGATTGCTACAGGGGATTACAAATCTGTGGTAATATTTTGTTGGGATTTTGGCTCAAGTTGGGCTGGCCAGCTAGCTCAGCTCATTGATGACTCATATGGGTACTGGGTGGGACTGGTGCCCGAGACCAAAATACAAACTTAAATGGGCCTTATTTTTCAGCTGAGCTGAACAGCTACAGATTTAGCATGGCTTAGAAACAGGTCAGGCGGTGGCAAACACCACAAATGGTCACCCCTAGTTGGAATATAGTACCCGTTTAGGGCTACAAAATGATATTTGCGTTTTCCCCCATCCATCCATCCAGGCCGTTTTACCTAATCAATAGGTTGGACGGCAAATAAACATTTTCCCTCCATCTAGGTATTTTTTACCTCTAAAGTGTGGTCCACCTGAGATTTTTGGGTCATGCCCTAAAATAATGATCCAAAATGGATGAACGGCATGGATAAAACGCATGCATCATTGTGGGACCCACAGGGCATCGTCCAGTGGCCATGTCCCTACTGGCAGTGTCAGTACGCAATCCACGTCCTGTGAAAGCTTGAATAACTAACCATAGCAAGTCATCACCGACATGGCACTCAGCACTCGGTTAACAAAGGTTCCTCCTGAGTGTTTTGCCGAGTGCTTGTGGCCATGGTGGCTATTCAATCACCACTGTTTCCTGTGGCGTGGTCCATCTGAGATTTATATCTATCTCATTTTTATTTTTTTTAATCTCATGCCCTAAAATGATATCATTTAAATGAGTTAGACCCTTACCTTGGATGTAGAATTCTACATAAGCATTATAAGCGACATCTAAAATAAGGAGAGTAGGTAACCCGTTACCTGTCTTTGTTTCTATTGCCAGTCTGGTGCATTATCTCCATTGAGCATATTCACCACCTCATGGGAGTTGCCTTTGATACCAAGCCATTGTGTCCCTTTGCTCTAGGTTAGCCATAACCTGCGAAACACAACATAGAATTCCAGCTAGGTGAGTGGTGAACATTCCATGTATGTCAGCCAG